>PVKM010007199.1:0-42042 GCA_004027735.1 Carollia perspicillata | reverse complement strand
CCTCAAAGAGGGTGGCACACATCTGATCCTGGAGGACCAGCAGGGAGCTGAGATGGAAAAGGCTGTCACCTGGAAGAGTCAGGAACTCTAGGTTCCACGTTGCCTCCATGGCTGTCCTGCTGTGCAATTTTGAGCATATCCTTGTCCTCTCTGGTCCTCAGGCTCCCCAGCTGGAACCAGAAGCTCTTGGCTTCAATGACTTCTAAGAGC
This sequence comes from Carollia perspicillata, assembly GCA_004027735.1. Lineage (NCBI taxonomy): Eukaryota > Metazoa > Chordata > Mammalia > Chiroptera > Phyllostomidae > Carollia > Carollia perspicillata. The sequence continues at coordinate 41,832 of PVKM010007199.1, read as the reverse complement.
CTATCTGTCAGTAACAGTCTGCACTTTTATGATTTCTATAGACAGAGCTTGAAGAAGGAATGAATCCAATGGTAGGCAAAATTAGCACTCCATTCTGATTTCTAACATTTTATTATTTTATATTTTACTTTACAGAGAAGAGAAGGGAGGGAGAAAGAGGGGAAGAGAAACATCTATGTCAGAGAGAAACATTGATCAGCTGCCTTTTTCAGGTACCCCACTGGGGGACCAAACCCACAACATAGGCATGTGCCCCGACCTGAAATCAAACTGGCAACCTTTTGCTTTGTGGGACAACACTCACCCCACTGAGCCACATTGGCCAGGACCATTGTGATTTTTGAGAGGTGGTTAGTACATACAACCCCAAGGGCATCCCACCTAGCCCTCATCCTGACTCTTCCAATGTTCTCAGCAAACTCCTGCCCCAGATCTGCCCAGAGAGGCCCATGGGAGCAAAGTCAAGCCAGTTCAGTGGGATTGGGATGCTTTCTCTTGCATGGGGGCAGGGGGCAGGATGAGAAGCCAACCTTTCCTTGGTCCCCCACCATGCAAGGCATGCAGACATCCTCACATGCCCATTCAGAGACCAGGGCTCTGGGGTGGGTGGAAAGTGCAAGGTTAGCAAGATCTCGTCATGAGCCCAGCCCAAGGCAGGAGTCTGAGGCTGGAAATGGAGAAACCTGAGCCTGGCTCAGCTCCCCTTCGAGGAGGGGAGGGAGGGAGGGAGCACAAGGAGGTAAAGGGCACCTCAAGGAGGCTGGCTGGCTCAGGTAGGGGAGCCCAGGCCCAGTGTGTAAAGAACTGAGCCCTAGAAGGCAGGTAAGTAAGATAGGCCAGTGGGAGAAATGAACCAGAAGGAAGGTCAAGTGAGTGTTTTTAGTTTTAGAGTCAGTTAAGCACTGAGTCTGCCTGTTAACCTCCCTGTGCCTCAGTTTCCTCATCTGCAAAATGAAGGTGTTAGTTGTCATCTTGCAGAGCTCTTGTGAGGATTATATGAATTAGTATTTGTAAAACAACAACAACAACAACAACAAAAAGCAACAACAACAACAAAAACCCTAGCATATTCCCTGGCATCTAGTGAGTTTTGTTCTTTCTTTCTATCCCTATTTTTAACCCCAAGAAATCCCATCCCAGTGAGCACCAGGCTGAGAATCCTGCAAAGATCTAGCTGGCAAGATCCTTATATTTCAAGAGTAAAAGAAATTGATGATGTTAAAATCCCACTCCCTGCCTCCCCTCCCCACCACCCACCGTGATACAAATGGATACATTTCTGCTCAGAGATGGGAAGAGAATTGTCTAACATCACACAGCAAATTGTGCCTCATCTACGGTCTCTTCATTGCCAACCCTGAGCCTCCATTTTTGCCTTTCCCCAGATGGTAATGCTCCAGTGCGTATGCTCACAAGCCCCAGCCCTGAATCTTCTCCAATGGGATCTTGGCAAGTGTCTCAATAGCTGGAGCATGGCCCTGAGTCCTGAGTTCAGGAGGCTCACCCTGGCTTTGTTGGAGGTCCTGTCTGACAGTCAGTTCACCTCCTCTATCCCATGTTCCTTGGAGCCAGAGAGTTTTTCAAGCTGGAAGGAATCATTTAGATCACTTGGTCCCCCAGCCTTCTCTGCCATGTACCATCTGCCATCATGAGTCCAACTCTGTGTCCTCCATTCCCTCCACAACATCCCTGTCTCAAACTCTGCTTTCCCCTGAAGGTATTTAACCCCAGATAGCCTCCAGGGGTATCTATCCTTTTGGTGTTTCTGGGCCACACTGGAAGAAGAGTTGTCTTGGGGCATGCGTTAAATACATTGTGACATGTAATCACAAAAAAATCTCATAATGTGCCCTGGCTGGTGTGGCTCAGTGGATTGAGTACCAGCCTGCGAACCAAAGGGTTGCTGGTTTGATTCCCAATCAGGGCATGTGCTTGGGTTTCAAGCCAGGTCCCCGCCCCAGTAGGGGGCACACAAGAGGCAACCACACATTGTTGTTTCTTTCCCTCTTTCTCCCTTCTTTCCCCTCTTTAAAGGTAAATAAAGAGAATGTTTTTTAAAAAAATCTTATAATGTTTTAAGTAAATTTATGATTTTGTGCTGGGCCGCATTCACAGCCATCTTGGGCTACATGCAGCCCAGGTGTTGAACACCCCTGCTAGACCTTCTCTTGTCCCATTTCCCTGGCCTCAGGCCATGCCTGCTTGAAAACTAAGACAACCAGGGAAACAGAGGCATCCATCCTGTCCAGCTCAGCAGACAGCCTGGCCCTCCTGCCTTGCCATGGCCCACCAGGCCTACTGCTACGCCAGGCGTTGTCTTATTCCTATTCCTGCCTGGAGCAGCCAACCCAGAAGAAGGCAGGGTTCCAGACTCAGGCAGGACTCTAGGCCCCTGGGAAAGGAGACTAGAGAGTGTCGCCCTCAGGACCTGAAGAACTAGAGGCACCCACTGGCCATTCTGACACTGCCCCCTCCCTCTCCACAGCCCAACTTGGGTTGGGCTATTCCCTAGCGCCTGGGCTAGACCTGTTTTCAATGATTCACATCTATGCATTCCCACCCCTGGGAGCCAGCTCTGCACTCTTAATAGATCTTACCGTTAAGAAGTTTTTTCCTGCTACTCAGCGTTAGTGCTTAAAGTGCAGTTACACTCTGAAAATTGACCATAAAATGACACCATGGGGTCCACATTTATCCTCCAGCCACAATTCCAGACCAGCTTGGTTCAGTTTTCAGGTTGAAAAATGGCTTTTGGGGGCTTCGAACTCCACCCAAGTCCTAAATCTGCCTCAGTGCTTCCCCCTTGGTGGTGCCTCCCTCCCTCAGGCTGGGGGAGGGGCAGGGCCTTGGACTGCTGAGGTGGCAAGCCAGGCTCAGCTTCGTTTGGCCCATTTCCTGCTAGAGGTAGGGATGGGGTGGGGTGGGCCACTGTAGGAGCCTGAGGGACCAGGTGTAGATGTGGGTAGAAATGGGCCAGCCTAGCCAGGCTTGGAGGCCTCCAGAGCTTCCCCCATGCTGTGATGGACCCTGGAATGAATCCTATGGCCCCGGGCACAGCTAGGGACAAAGCTGAGAGAGGAAGCCTCACAGCCCCGAAATCTCTACAGGGTTGCTGGAAGACAGGATAAGGAAGGAAGGAACCCTGGGGGCCTCAGCAAGACTCAGCAGTCCTGTGACCTTGGGTTTGCCACTCCTCTAGTGTGCAGCCAAGGACAGGGTCACTTTTCTGACCAGTTTAGGGTCAAGTAAGGACCAGACTCAGACTCCTCCAGTCTACAGGTTGCAAGTCAGGTTAAGGAGGCCCTTGACAGTACGGCTGCAGGTCCACAGGCTTTGGGGCCGAACACTGGGGGCCACTCCTCAGGTTGCTGTCTGCCGACACATTGAAGTTCAGGCCTGTTCCCTGTAGGAGGACCCTCCATTGAGTTTCTCCTCTTGTTTACTCTAACAAGCTTGGTTATCTGGTTCCCAAGCCCACAGCAAATTAGAAGCAGTAAATCAAAAGGGGGCAGAGGGGCTGCTGGAAGCAGGCACACTAAAAGTGTCAAGAAGTGAGAGCTGATGGCCTGACAGCAGGGGAGTAGGCAGCAAAACTAGTAAAACACAAAACAACCCCAACCAGGTACAAGAGCTCAAAGATTGCAAACAAGCTGGGGCCATTTCTTGCTGGAGAAACGGGCCCGAGGAGATCGCTGTGGTGCAGTGCTAATAATGATGGGGGATTAAAGGGGGGTGGCCCCCAAGCTTCAGAAAGAGCTCGATTATGCCCTGTTCAAGGAGGCAGAGCAGATAAGGAATGTTTCCTACACAATTTCACCAAAAATGAGTAATTTTTAAAGTGCACACCTGGGGAATAAACCCTTACCTCTGAGGCAAGTCCTGAAGTCCTGAGTGGCTTATTCCTCAAGCCCTGCAGAGCTGAAGTTGGCGGGGTTCCCCATCCTGCCAAGAACCAATGCTCTGTGAGACGTGCCTGCTGGCTTGGGAGCCAGTCCTGAGTCCAGCACCAGTTCCACCACTTACTGTCCCTGGGACCCTCAGCCAATCCCTGGCCTCCGCAAACCCAGCTGTTTGCTCTGTGAAATATTGATAACCATACTGCCTTGCAGGTCTCTGAGAATTAAATCAGACAAACTGAGGCCCATGTGTTTGGCCCTCAGTGTACAGTTGGGACTCACTGGATGTCTCCTCTTCCCTGAAAAGGTCTCCTTTCAGAAGTCTGTAAACTGTGGCCCAGCCTATGTGTTCCAGTTGTCCCTTGTGGAAGGATGATAGAGCTTAGAGGTGATACTGGCTGTGGGCAGGGCTGGTGTATACCAAGAGAGAGACTGGGGCAGGCAGAGAAAGCCAGGGTTGCGGGAATAAGGGTTAGGGACCAAGGATCCCCCTTTGCTTCTTTGTCTTCCTCTGGGTTCCCTAGCCTTTCCCTTTAAGGGCAGCCCCCCAGCCTTTGTGTTACCAGCCAATGGCACCTGGCACTTAAACCAGGGATGGTGACTAGGGGCCTATGTCCTGTGGGTCAGGTGACAAAATATACCATGGGCAAAGTACCTGTGGTGCAGACAAGGCAGGCCAGTGGTGGTGTGGACCAGACATAACCAGGCACCTGTAGATAGGCCTCAGTGGGCCTGGCCTCTGCTGGCCCGGGCACTTGTATTTCAGGGACACGTGGGACAAGGTCACTCTGCTCAGAGCTCAGCTTCAAACTTTCCCCCAATATCTTAGAACACCTCCCCCTCCATGCCATTTGGGTGGGACAGAAAAGGACAGGAGGCTCCTTGCTGGAGGGGTGAGTGGGAAGGGGATTGGAGACACCTGAATCTGTCTCATCAGGAAACAAAAGAAATGTTGGAGGCACCTTGCAAAGATGTAGAGTTTAGCTAGCCTAGTTCTGAACCAAGACAAATGCCATCTTCTGAGTTTCAGTTTCCTCTAAAAGCATGGGCTTTGATGACAGACATATGTTATTCAAATCCCAACTTGACCACTTCTTCTGTGACTCTGGGCAGGTCACTTGCTCATAAGCCTTAGTTTTCTCTTCTACTTTATGTTGTTGTTGAAAAGACAATGTGAACAAAAGAAGTTAGCACCAAGTCTGGCATGTAGTACGAACTCACTAAATGGTATGTCTGCGTAGCAGTTACTGCTCTGAGTGCAACACACAACTGGCTCATTTACTCCCCACAGTGATCCTATGAGATAGGTATTATTATTGTCCTCCAGGTTGTGAAGGTATCAGTGACTCTCCCTATGTTCCACAGTTAGGAAGCAGCAGAAGCAGGATTCAAACCCAGGCACTGTGACTCCAAATTTTTTACCTACTATACTATAATGCAGATTGATTAGGCAAAAGGTGCAAAAGTACTTTGTTCCCTCCAGATTGTTACATTGATGAGAGGGGTGGGTGGTGCTACTCTTCATGAATTGTGTTAGCAGCTAGTCCCTGGAGATACCCTGGATGTGGGGCTGCTGAACTGAGAGTCTCCTGGAGCCTGAGGATCTGGTGATGCCTCAGGTTTGCCACCCAGCAGGCTGGCCACTGCTCACAGGCCTCCTGCTTGCTGGGTTTCTCATGACCTGTGTTCCTCTTGGCTTGAGCCATTGTGTGTGGGGCTTCTCAACCAGCACCCACCCTCTGGGACTCAAGCCTGTGAAGAGTGGCTCAGTGCCCCACAGCTGCCAGGAAGGGGACATCAAAGGCACAGCACGTGGGTGAGACAGCTCCTGCTTTGTTTTGTTTGTGTTCCATGGTACACACGCAAGCATGCACACATGCAGGAAGACAGGGGCTTAGGCAAGCAGGCAGACCAAGGAGTTGGTAGATTGGGGAGTGGCTGGGGAGATTGGGGAGTGGCTGGGGAGGAGCAGTGGGGAAAGAGGAGGGTGATGGGAAAATGTGGCAAAGGCCTGGGGCTGGAGGGAGGGAGGAAAAAAGTGGCAGGGCAAGTTCCCTGTGTTACACTGCCTCTGGAGGAAGACCCTGGCATAGCTGAATGCTTAGCATCAGGCTGATGAAAGGTTGTACGGCACTATCATGGGTGTTTTTTAAGTTCATTCATTCATGCATGCATGCATGCATACACTCAGCCAACAACTATCCATTGAACCACCAAGTATGAACTAGTGGTTTAGAGAATGAGCTCTGGAATCCAATTGCCTGTGTTGAATCCTGGCTGTACTTTTTATTGACTGCATGACTCAGGTGGTGCCTCAGTGTCTGCATCTCTGAAACGGGTTTAACAGGACTTATCTCAGAGCATGGGTGTGAAGACTCAATCAATTATTCCATACAAAGTTTCTAAGACAATGCCTGGCACACAGTAAATGCCCAATAAACTCTTATTACATATGTGTATGCCTGTGTACACACATGAGTTCATATATACAGATTTTACACTGGGCTTGTGTTAGAAACACAGGGATAACAAGATAGACATAGTTCTTGTCCTCATGGGACCACATTCAGTCCTGAACTGACCCTGTAGCGGAGGCCTTGCTTCCATTCCTCAAATCCTTCCAAATAGCCAGAAGTGGAATGAATGTTCAAACTGGCACTGCTGGACCCAGAATGCAGCCTCCACTCTGCTCTGCTCTGCTTTTGTCAGTGGATACAGGTGAGGCCTGTCAGCTCTGCACAGTCCTAAAGGGAACCAGCACATAGGCTGGAGCAGATGGTGTGACCAGTATGGACTTTATCAGTAGCTGACTTCTGGAATATTTCTTGGTGGCTAGAATGGTGGAAGAAGAAATTAGAGTTACCCCAAAAAAAGTAGAACAGAAAAGAAACTCTATCAAACCTTTCTCTCAATCTCTCTCTCTCTCTGATATTATTAAGCTCTCAGAGTTAATATCAGAATTAGCCCACCCTGGCAGGCATGCCAATGGTATCCCTAATGCACACATGCATAGAGATACATAGGGACATGAGCACATAGACATGCATTGTCATGGGCACAGATAGAATCTGACAAAAATGGTTCATGTGAAATGAAAGAAGGGAGGGGGCACAGTGCTGACCTGGGGCCTGGGCACTGGGCCAGGGTGATGGGATCCAGCCTCCAGGCCCCATAGAAACTGGCCACTCCCCAGCAGACACTGCCCCGATAGATATCCATAGGTCACCTTGTGTTAAAGTGTATCACAGAGAACATGAGTGCCTGGGAAGAGTAAGAGATATTATGATTAAAAACAAAGGTTCAGTGTCAAATAAATAAGGGAAATGCCAAGCCAAACCAATGTAAATAGGTTTGTGTTGTTTGTTTGACTGCAGGACTTCTCAGAGCCTCCAATAAGCTAACAGAGAAGCAAATCCCTGAGGGTGTGCCTGTTTCTATGTGTCGATCTGTTGTGTTTCCCAAACAAATTGGACCACAGAGGCCATTCTACACAGAATATCTGAGTCAGGTTCACTTTGAGAAATGTGGCCTTGAGTTTTCTCCAGACCCTGGGCTCAGTCTTCTTCTGTTTCCTTCACATACAAGAACCTTGCTTAGTGTCCTAAGTCCCAATGTAGAAGCTTGCAACCTTGCCACCCAGCATCTCACCTGGGTCAGCATCCTGCTCTATGTCCCCACAACCTCCATGCCCTTCCCATGTTTGCTCAATTCATCAGAGAGGGCTGGGAGGGAGGCCTCCAAATCCACCTTCAGATCTGTCCCCTGAGATGCAGAGTCTCCCTTTGGAGCTGCTCACTGCCACAGGCCTGATGGTGATGTGGGCAGCTGAGGTGCCATCAAAGGGCCTACCCAGTGCCCATGGGCCTGCACTGTTCCACGCGAAGGGGTTCCTGTTCATTATCAGCTTCAACTCATTAGAGCAGTACCAGGCCCAGGAGGATGGAGGGAGAGGGTTGTGCAAATTAATGAGCGACCAAATTAAACATGTTCTCTCAGCCTGCAATCTGTTCCAGCTGATCAGCTGAGGCTTGGGGATTTGAAAGTAGGAAGTTCCTGCCCCATGGGCCAGAGACCTTAAGGCAGCCATCTCCTCCTGTTCCATAAGGCAGTCTGGCAGAAGTACAGTCGCCCAATTCCGCAAATAAAAACACAGGACACCCAATTAAAAGCCCAACCTGAGATAAACAATAGTTTTTCTTTTTTCTTTTTTCTTTTTTTTTAGTACAAGTATGTTCCGTGCATTATTCAGGAGGTGCTTATAATACAAATATTTCATGTTTATCTCAAAGTCAAATCTAACTGGGTATCCTGTATTTTGTCTGGCAACTCCATTCTGGAGGGTCCCAAGGCTATAGGAGCTAGGGGTCAAGGTCTGGGCTGGGATAGGGACAAGCACCATAAGCTCAAACTCTGAGAACCTCCACCTCGCACCCATGCAGACGGCCAGTTCTCCTTCATGTCTGAGGACCCCAGTCCCTGGTGCTCTTCCAAGAGTGTCCAACCTGTAGTCCAGAATGGCTGTGAAGGGGATCCAACATAAAATCATAAATTTACTTACAACATTATGAGATTTCTTTGTGATTATGTGTCACGATGTATTTAATGTGTGGCCCAAGATAACGCTTCTTCTTCCATGGTGGTCCAGAGACACCAAAAGTTTGGACACCCTGATAGATCATGAGGTGTTTGCAAAAGGGCTCCATCTGGATTGGGAGACAGGAGACCGAAGAGCAAGGTCTGCCACTGCTCCTGTCTCACCTGGTAATTCTGGCCAGTCACTTCCCCTGTAGGGCAAAGTGTGAGGGTCCTGCTGGTGCACATTCTGCCAGTTTATGTTGGAAGTACCTCTGAATGACTAAAGGGAACAAGAAAGGACTGTACACCACTGGTCCCACAGGGGCAGCAGCAATGATACTAATGCTGGGCATACCAAGGTCCCGCATGTGTGTGTGCTGCTCACCTTTCCCTGCAAAGAATTAACCACAATATCACTCTGCACAAGAAGGAGCAGCATGGTCCCCATTCTGTAGCTGGGGAGAAGGTGACCCTAAGAGGTTCCCAGCTGAGTCAAAGCAGGAACTGCTGCTTCCTTTAGAAGCCCCATCCCTTCTTCCTTGTTCTGGGTGGATCCAGATGGGGGTGGGCAGCTCTGCCCTACATGGGGGCCTTTGTTGTCAGTGATGTCACCGGAAAGGCACTTGAAGGGAGCAAGCAGCTGCTCTCCCACTTCCCCCAGCCCCCACGCCTCAGTGGGCAGAGAGCTTAGGGTTAGACATATTCTCAGGCCAGATGTGGATTTGGGTTCTAATTCTCTTCTCTTCTTTCCCTGAGGTCTAAATCCTTTAAGTCTTTCTTTTTGCTTCCTGAGGAAGGGAAACACATGGGCTGGAGTGGGTGGGGCTTCTCTGCTTCCCAGCTTCTGTAGCCAAGCTCCCCAGTCCCAGCCCCAAATCTGCCTCCAGCCTTACCCCTCCAAAGGGGTCTCCAGCAGGGGTGCCCAGGCTCCATCAGGGTCTGCCAAGCCCTGGGCTATAACAAGGCCCTCCAGGGACAGAAAGCACACTTTCAGCCTTCTGTCTGAGGGCCAGGGCCTCAGGGCCTCAGGGCCTCCATTGTGTTGTTCCTGGAACACCCTCCTTCCCCATCCTCCAGCACCTAAGAGAGCACCCACCCAATCAAGTTCTTGCTGGTAACTAAGTCACTCAACACAATCACAAACCACAAATGATAATCATGGCTGTTTCTGCACGTTAGGGCTGAATGGGACCTGATAGATTATTTACTCCAACCTCCCTTCTGTGAAAATGAGGAAACTGAAGCCTACTTAAGGCTATAAGGGACTTGAAAACTTGTGTGTTCAACATCTGCTAGGGGCCATGCAAACCTGATGAGCAAGGTGTGATGAGCCCAATTTACAGATGGAGAAATTGAGGTTCTCTTGAGGATAACTGAGGATAACTGAATTGTCCAGGGCCACACGGTTGAAAGGGACTGAACCAAGATGTGAGCCCTGGGCCCTCTGATTCAAAAGCACTTGCTCTTGCCACCCCAGGACACTTCCTCTGCCTTCACTGAGGTGTGTCGGGCAGGACCCCCAAATGAACAACATTTGGCTCCAGCCTGCAGGATTTGGTGCCCCCCAACAGACAGTAGGCGACACTAGCTTTCCTTATGTTACTGCCCACACAGATCTTCCCACACTTTACTCTTCCCTTCTCAGTCCTCACCCTTTCCTCTGCTGTTCTACCTTCCCTGGGCCAGGGTGACTCTCTTGAAGTCAGACCCCATTTCCCAGCTGTGGGGCCTGTTGGCCAATCCCTCTCATTTCAAAAGCCCCCTCATTTAGGTCCCACTGTGGGTGACAGGCATTATCTCTTTGACACTTGAAGAAACTGAGGCTCAGCAAGGTTACTCACATGGGGCCTTGAACCCAGGTCATTTGACTGACTCCACGCACAGGGCTCTCTTGCAATCTCATCTCAGTCACCTCAACTCCAGTCCCCATCAGAATTCCAGGCATAAATATGACGGGTGGCATGTATCCAAAAGCTCCTTTCCTGGTCCCAGTCCCCCACTCTCTGCTCCTCAGCCTTCCCCAGGGGATCTGTTGTCCCTGCTGTAGCCCTACCCTACCTTCTTCCCAGGGCCAGTATCTCAGTGACTAAGGCCTGTGCCTATAGGTGCCCCTGCTTTGCAACTGCCCCTCCCCTTGACCCTGGGCCAGACCAGGGCTTGGCCAACAGTCTTATCTAATATAGTCCCCTCTTGATTTCCAAATGACCCCATCCAAGCTGGCAGGGGAGCTCAAGTGGGAATTTGCACCCCTCAGATCCCCAACCCTTACTCCCACTACCAGTAGAACTCCAGGAAGGGGAAGACAGACAGAGGTACTGATAGAGAAGGGGGAGACAGAGAGAAAGGGGGAGAGGCAAAGCCCAAGAGCATGGGGGAAGGAGGAGCGCAGGCATGGTGTTTGTCACTCCATTGATCCCCAAGGCAATGAACTGATGTGGCAGGCAGTAGGGTTCCTTGAGAAAAGGTGCTCCCTGTTGCATCAACAGCACCCAGCAAGTACCTGGCTGGCATATACTAGTGTTCAGCACACATTTGCTAGTTCAAAGGAATGAATGAAAGTGCCATTTCTCCTCAGCAGCACCCCTCAATGATAACCTTGCTCCTCTTGAGCTCCGACTCCACACCAAGGACCTGGAGCACTCTTCATCTGGTGCTTGGTGTGGCTCACCTGAGACTCTCAGTTCCCTCTCCATGTGCTTATGTCATAGGTTCCCCAGCTGGCAGAGCTGGCAGAGCCATTGGACAACCTAGGCCTACTTCTCATGGTGCAGATGGGGACACTGAGGCCCAGAGCAGGGAAGGGACATGTGTACTGCCTCACTCAGCAGAGCTGGAAATAGAAGGCTGGAGTTGGGCCATCCAGAGCTCAGTGTACTACTTACCATGTTGCTGGCCTTCTCACAGAGACCCCTGCAGCTGTGCTTTGGGGAACTCAGAAACATTTTTTCTGGAGAAGTAATGACAGCTCCCTGTCCTCATGGGGGTGGGCAGCTCTGGCCAGTGGCGGACTCTCCTGGGAGATGACAGTTCCCAGACTATCTTCTGTCATGGGCCAAGAAGTAGGGACTCTGGAATGAAAGCAGCACTGACCAGGATACTGGCCCAATCTCCCTGCCCATCCATCTATCCCGCTACCCTCTCTGGCCACCATGGGGTTCTGTTCCCCACTACAGATGAAGCCCTGAACTTGGGCTCTGATAAACCTGGATCTTATACTTATAACCTGTGAGTACCTTCATCTCTCTGAACATCAGTTTCCACATCACTAAAAACAGAGCTAACCCCAATTCCTTCCTGGGATGTATATGAGACTTCAAAGGGATAATGAACAACCTGAGAATTGCATGGCACATGTCTGTCACACAGTAAATGCTCAGTAAATGTGGGTGATTCCAGTACCCTTCTGCACTATCCTGCTGGCCCCACCTCCTCTTATCTCGGTGGCTTCTTGTTTGGTCCTGGAGCTCCCTGCTCCCTCCAGCCACAGGAGAGGAAGGTTCTAGCCACAGGTCCCCACCCCCTTGCACTTGTGGTGCTACCTTGGACAGCCCCTTTGTCTCACTTCCTTTACCCATCAAGGGCCTTCATGGTGCCTCCATACAAGCCAAGGACTCTCCGGCTCTTTCTAGGTAAAATACTGCATTTATAGGAACCATCCTATGCTGAGCCAGGTCAGTCTACAGTCTAGTGAAGATCCTCATGTTGGAGTGTGTGCATGTGTGCATGTTCACTCCTGGGGGGAAGACTGCAGTCCCAAACCTCCTCCTTTCCTTGGGCTATTGCTCTCCCACAGGGCAAGGAGCCTGTGGGTAACTGGGATCCCTCCCTGGTGCAGACTGGCTGCCACCTGCCCCTACCAGGTCCATGTGTGGTCCTCCAAAAACAGTGCTGTCCCAGTCCTCTTCTCCCAGCTTTGGACATGCCTCTTCTACCAGCTCCTTTCAGGATCTTCCCCCATCTCTTCTCCCTCTGCTTCTGGGTGTGGGGGGCTCTTCATGACCCCCAGCACCCCACCATGCACACACACACACCCTACAGCCAGCTCACCCTCTCCTTCTCTCCTCCTTTCCCAGGACAAACTCCTGATTACTCCTTCCTCCCCGCAATATCCTGGTTCCTGCGCCGGACTTGCTGTGTGATCCTCAATAGCCCACTTCCTCTCTCTGCCTCCCTTAAACCATTTGTGAAACGAGGGTGATCACACACAGCTTACCCACCAGCATTGCTGAAGGCTCTGCATCAGGTCACAGTGAAGAGGAGAAATGGGATGGACCAATAGTTTGGAGCAGGCCAGGCCACTGTGGCTGGCCCTACTGGCAAGTGTCATGGGACAGGGACTCAGAGGCAAGAGAAGTGATCTACCCTTAGAACCACATCCCCTCCACAGGATGCCCACCAAGGGGCTCTCGAGGGACACTGAGTTCCCTCTGCCTTTCTGAACTGTTCACAAGGGGATAAAATGGGGACATCCCAGTGTGGGTGCTCTGTGGAGGGAGACTGGAATTATTGTGCCAGGTAGGTACTACTTGGTATTGTGGAGGACAATCATACCCCATCCTGGTCCCTGGCCCCTGGTCTCAAACAAATCTGCAAACAAAATCTGCAAACAAAATCATTTCTGAGAGAGCCCCTCAGGCTCAGGGCAGGGGCAAGGTCAGGGCCTGCAACCAGCCAGATGGCTTCCATTAGTTGCCGGCTAGCCCAGGACAGCAGAGCCCCTAATCCCAAGGTTTATTGGGCAGCTGCCTTCACCAGGGCACAAGGGTGCAAAAAACAAAACTGGAGTTTCCAAAACCTGCAGTTTTCCCTTGCTTTTTGTATTGCTTCCCACTCCTGGGCTCTCTCTCTTTCATTTCTTATATCTGCCTCTCCAACCTGTGAATCTCCCATGATCTGGGCTTTCTATCTCTTGTTTCCTTACTCTCTATCTTTCTCAGTCTCAGGCCTTCTTTCCCCTCCCTGGGCCTGTCTCACAGAGGTATCTTTTGGCTTGGGAGCTTTGGTTGCTGCAATGTCAAACCTGCCCTTGCTCTGTGCTCTTGCCGTGGGCCCTTTCTGCACCTCAGCTTTCCCACCATCACTTATTCCCCTCTCCTTTCTTGTCTCTCTGGGCTGGGCTGCCTCTTCCTCCTGGGCAGCAGAAGGGGTGGAGATGAGCAATGTGGGGAGCAGATGTGGGACACCCTGCCCCCCAACCCCCCCGCCAGCCAGATGCAGCTCATCTGGTGGATGAGGGCAACCTGAGCCCTCCCAGGCTGGGCCTGCCAAGCACACGGGTTCTTAGCCTGCCCAGCTACGCGGGGTTTCAGCAGGGGTTTTGATTGACAACAGGAAAGAAAGTAAAACACATAAAAGAGAAAAAACACAGCCATCCAGTGACTGAATGGAAGCAGAGTAGCTGGGAGCAAGCTGCCTGTAGCTACCTGGGCTTGGAGGGTACTGTGTGAATGGGCTGCGCAGGGAAAGGGAAGACCCTCAATGTCAAGAACCTGCCTCAGGAACCTGCTTCATGTTCTGTGGTGCTGTGGGCCAGACAGTGCCAGGCTGGATCTTGGCAGCAGCTCTGGCACCCATATAGGTGGTCTAGGCCCAAAGAGCCTAAGCCAGGGATGTCAAGTTCATTTTCACCAGGTGCCACATCAGTCTTGTGGTTGCCTTCAAAGGGCTGAGTGTAATTTCAACTCCTTAACAGTTAAGGAGTAGTTACATTTATACAGTCTTAAAATTATTTTGGCCCTTTGAAGGCAACCACAAGACTGATGTGGCCCCCAGTGAAAATGAGCTCGACACTCCTTGGCTAAATGATTCCCCCAGTCATCTCTCCTGTAACATCCACCACTCCCTTATTCTAAAGGACTCTCCTGTCACAGTGTTCCATGTTCTTCTCTTGCCATCCCTGTCCTCTGCGTGCTGCTCCACTGGCAGGGCAAACTGCCCAGAGAGGCCAGTTCCCAGTGCTGCCTGTGTCTTGACAACTGCTAAAGCATCACTTTCCTTCAGGGGTTTCCTTGTTGCACTACTATCAGTTGGCTCCACTCTAGGCCAGACCCTTTGGAGTCCAGGGAGGGGGTGGGGGATAGGGTACCTGTTCCAGTCCCAGAGCAAAGCTGCGCGCCATCTTGGCTGTGTTTGTTCCCGGATCCTTGAGCAACCTGGGCTCCAGGCCCACAGCTCAGCATCTGTTCAATTTTCTCAGCCTGCCTCAGCGGCCATTCTAAGCTGCACCCAGCACACCTGCCCCACAGCAGCCTCTTCTCTGCAGCTCTCTCCCGCTCCTTCCCAGCTCTCCACCCATATTCCACACCCCATGCTGGCCCAATCTGGGCCTCTTCTCCCCTTTGATCTATTTGCCTAGTCAGCCTTCCTCAGCAGGCACCTCTTCCCTATTTTTCAGATGGAGAAACAGACCTGGAGAAGGGAAGACATTGGTCCCAGCCTCTGTCCCTCCAGAGCCAGGGAACAGCCATCATAGGAGGATGAAGCTACCATATACCCGTGAAAGCCTAAGATCAAACATCACCCCAAGACCCATCTTGAGCCCAGGCAAGGCCTATGACAGCCATCCCTGATATGCAGGTAACAGACTTTGACCCCTAGAGTAACTGGGATTTGGCAATAAAGTGAAATCTCCTTCTTCACAGCAACCAGGCAAGCATCTGGCCAGGATCACCCAAAATGACAGAACACTTTTCTCCTGCCTTACGCCCCTCCCCCCAAAAGTAGCATGTCCTTACATAGCATCTTTGCTCCAGAGTATTTGTAGGCTGCTATCTCCTTTTCTCATGATGCCACCTTATAGAAAAGGAAAAGGTTAGGGCCAGAGAGGGGCAGTAATTTGCCTAAGATCACACAGGTCCACAGGTCCCCTCCAGTCCCCATGAGCTTCTCTCCTCACTGAGGCAGCTTTCTTGGAAGAGAGACCCTCTGAGGGACAGAGGGAAGAACAGAGAAAAGGCCAGCAACCTGTCTAAGAAAGAAAGAGCAGCAAACAGAGCCTGGAGAT
This sequence comes from Carollia perspicillata, assembly GCA_004027735.1. Lineage (NCBI taxonomy): Eukaryota > Metazoa > Chordata > Mammalia > Chiroptera > Phyllostomidae > Carollia > Carollia perspicillata. Next base: position 26,358 of record PVKM010007199.1, on the reverse strand, counting down.
AAACACTTTCTCTTCATTGGTCCACTGCAGGAAAGGTAGAAGTGGCGGACAAGGTGGGAGTTTGGGGTTTTGGTTACGTGCTATGAGAGGGAATCACTGCCTTCTCTACCCAATGACCCAGAGAGTCTATGTGAGTGACACCTTGGGAGTATAAAGAAAGCACTGAGAATGGCTTATGCTAAATGTGGCTGGTTTGCCGTCTCCGTTCCTCCACCATTCCCATCTGTGAAGAGCCAGACTAACACAATGGCATTGGTCCGATGAAGACAGCATAAAGTATATGAAAGAAAGTGGAGTCCCTCATGGCAACCAGGATGGCTGCCAGTCAGTCATGACACTTTGGTTCAAGAGGGAAACTACCTAAGTCAGAGCAGACACATATGGCAAGGAGACATACCTAAGATACCTACACATGTGATCCGAATAGCCATGTCTACAGAGTGGGACCACCCATAAATAGGCTTCTGGGAAAAGTTACCACTTGGCATCAGGGGTGCCAAGACACTTAAGAGACCCAGAAGGGTGAAGTGCACCACTCTCAAGGGTATAACCAAGGCAGGTTCCAGACCACTGCTGAGACAGCTGAGCTCTACACACTATAGTGGTGCTCCCTGCTCCACTGATCTCCCTTGGCATCAGCTCCTGGAGGCTCTGCCTTGCTGGACTGAGGACTTCACCTGCCCTACTGCCCACCTGGTTCCTGAGATCCTTCCTTGCAAGGCTCTGACAACTCCCTTGCCCACCATACTGTCTCTCAGAGCTGTAGGCTGAGACTCTGGGACTCAGGTTCATTATTCCTCAATTCTGTGTGATGTTATTACTGATTGTTTCTGAGTGATTAGTATTGTTATTAGGTTAGTATAGATTTGGATTAATCTGTATTGACAAAAGCTGAGTGAACCTGCATTAGTAAAATCCAAGTGAAAAGCATTGTCACCTGTGTTGGCTCCCTGTTATTTCTCTGGGCTGTTGTCACCTGTAGGACTGGTGGTCATGCAGACAGATTAGTCCTTTCAGTTTTTAAGGCCTGTATCAGATGATCTGAGGGCAGGGACTAAAGGCTGGCTTATAGGGAAGACTATATCACAAACATACACTCTCTACATTGCCTCCATCAGTGTGGGATGCCATTACCTATTGCCTGCCAGGGCAGTAGTTCATCCTGGGTTTCCCTGCTCCCACTTCTGCCCCGGTCCAATTAATTCTGCCAGACTAGTAGTACAAACATGTAAATTGGACTTATGCTAGTCCAATAGTCCTGCTCAATACCCACTGCTGGCTTCACTTGTCTTTAAAATAAAGCTAGGGTCCTTGCATAGCCTTCAAGGTGCTCCAGGATCAGGGCCTTCAGCTTCCACTCCCTCAGCCATTTATCCACTGTCACCCCAAGCATCTCCTACTTCCCTCACACCAATTCTGCCACCCTTCCCCAAATAACTGCCCTTCTTAATGCTGCCTTCACTGATTGGTCCCTCCTCTTGAACCCCTTGCCTCTGGGCCAGTCAGCAAGGCTTGGGAGGGAGGATATCACCAATGCCTCACCAATCAGCAACCTTTCATTCAAGTCCAGGGAGGGAACTGGGGGGTCTTTCGAGGCTGGTGATGGCAGGGGAAGTAGAGGGTAGTGGAGAACTGAATGAAGAAAAGTCAGGAGAGTTCGTGAGGAGCCTTGATTAAGCAACAGGAACAGTCAGATGGGTGTCTGAAGGAAAGGAGGATGCTAACTCGCATCAGCACCTGTGGGGCCAGGCAATTCAGACCCAATTTCTCCTTCCAGCTTCATCATCATGGAGTGTCTTCTACTCATTCCATTTCACAGACAAGGATACTGAGGTGCTCAGAAAAATGAAGTGAATCACCCTGGGTCACAAGGCTGAGGCTAGCTGCCACCCAGGTCTGTGGAACTCTTCACACCTAGGGGTCCAGGGCCCCCAGCACTTGGAGACCCATCAATTACTGAGTGGAAGCAACTGAGGAAGCCAGCCTGGCATCGCCTCCAGCCAGCCACTGTGGCTCTGCCCCTCTACCCCAGGAGGCAGTGGCATTTAGTCATTTATACTTTGAAGGCTGCCTATTCTCACCAGCGGTTTCCCTGCCCGCACATTTGCATTTGCAGCCTCTCATCTGATCTCTCAGAATTAAAGGCTTTGTCTCCTATTAAAAGAATTCCAGGCCCTAGGAGCACCAAGTGGGAGTGGAGGCCGGTTAGGGCCAAAAGCCTTCCTTCCCACTGCATAGGGCTTCGAACCCACTCCGAGGGTTTCAGCACTTCAGGCAATGGGTGGGGGAGGGCAGGCAATGGGTTGGGGAGGGCAGCGGGAAGGCCTGGGTTGGATAGATAAAGTGAGGACCATCTCAGGGACTGCCTCCAGACTTTAACCTGAACGCCTTCCCTGCCTATCCTATTCGGGCAGCCTAGGACGCACTCTAGCCAAAGGTAGGAGCAGGCACAGCGTAGGGAGCCAACAAAGACAGCCTTGTAGTTCTGGGTTTGATGCTTATTAGCTGCATGCTCTTGGGCAGCTGGCCCTCCCCTCTGAGCCTCAGTTTTCTCACCTACAAAATGGGTGGAAAGGGATCTGTAAAGGGTGGGTCCAACCTTTTCTGGGCAGCAGAAAGTGTTCTGCCTTAAGAGCCAGGGAGAGAATGAAATTCCAGATGTGTCCCTCTATCCCCCTGGCTAGAAGCTTTCTCCTATATGGGCCTCAGGGTCCGCCTTATAAAACAGGCTGTTTGGTTTCAAGGGCTTTCCTCCAACTCTGGCATATTATGGGATGCCGGCCCTCCAAGCCCATTCAGCCCACTACCTCCCCTTTGCCCTGACCCCAGCCTGGATTTTGGTCCTTTACACCATCACTAATGATACTTGTATCCTTGTACCCTAGTCCATCCTGGCTGCACATTAGACTTAGGGAGATTTACAAAAATCCCAGTGTCCATTCCCAGAGATTCTGATTGAATTGTTTGGAGGTGAGGCCAGGACCAAGTTCTTAAAAGCTCCCCAGTTGATTCTATTGGACAAATGGGGCTGGGAACCAGCACCTCAGGCTGTCCAGTATGTTAGAAGCATGCCATTTCAGGGGAGAAATTGGGAGCCTCAGCTCCACCCTTCCCAATGGTGACCATGGGCAAGTTACTTACCTTCTTTGTACCTTAGTTATCACAGGTTTAGAAGGGGTAAGAGGATTAAATGATATAACACATGCAAAGCACTGAGGCCTTTAGAGCAACTCTGGGTCCAGAGGCAGTGCTCAGCAAATCTGTCTCTAGATCAGGTGTTCACTTTGTGCTTGGCCATGTAGCTGGCAGTGAGCTCCTCACCACAACACTGTGAAGTAAGAAGGTTAATGAAGCAGACCTTGCACATAGGTAGACTGAGGCCCAGACAGGGGAAGTTACTGGTCCAAGATCATATAGTTACAAGGATCTTTAAAGATCATTCTAGCAGAGTGGGAGGTGGTATAGTCTTTAAGTGGGTAGCCTCTGGAGCCAGATTTCCCTGGCTTAAAATTCTGTTACTTCAGCTGTGTGAAGTTGAGTAACTTACTTTTCTGTGTCTCAGTTTCCTCATCCTTAAAATGGGGACACTAATAGTACAATAGGACTCACCTCACAGGCCCTCAATGAGCTTATTCCCTATACTCCAGCTTCAGCAACCTCCTACATTCTAAGCCAGGAAATACAGTCCCAAAGGAGGGGAGAAGAGACTCACCCAAGGTCACACAATGAATTTAAGGCAAAACTTGGCCAAAACCCAGGCCTCCTGGGCAGCCTCCCAAAGGCCCCAACACGATGCTTATTCCTATAGCTCTTGTCATCCTCTCCACTCACAAAGAACATTAAAAACTTGTATGGCCAGGTCACTGGCAATTTTCTGTCTCACAGTGTTCTTGGGGAAAAGCAGAAAAAGATGTCTCATTCTATCTTAATTCTTGATTTTTTTATTCTCTGTGCACTCTCTCAAGCTGGGTCTCACTGGCTCTGCCGTCTTTCTCCCTTTCCACTTCTTCCTCTTCAGTTCCCTCTGGTAACTCAAAACCATCTGAATGGGTTTAAATAAACTCTCCTCAAATAGTCTCCTTCAAGGGGGAGAGGACGGAAAGTTCAGCCTGAAGGGAGAATTTCTCTGATGATTGTAGTGAGGGCTAAAGGGAGGGGGATGATGATGGGGCTGGTGGCATGGTAGGGGTACAGGGGTGAAGGGCTTGGAGATCAGAGGCATGAGCTAAGGAGAGGGGATGCTGTTGGCCAGGGATGAACAGGGTGATCCCTGAATGAGGACTCAGAGGATGCACAGACAGCCAAGCCTAAGAGGCCCAGAAGGCCCATCAAATCCACACCAACTCCTGTCCCTCTCCCTAACACACACACACACACACACACACACACACACACACACACACACACACACACCAGATGGGTACAGAATTTCCAGGGGGTTGTGGAAGTACTAAGTAGTGAAAGACCCTATTAATGGCCAAAGTATCACCTGGAGAAGGAATTTTGTGACACATTAGCTCATCAGTAACATCACATATGTGAGATTATCATTTTCCTCAAAAATCGCATATTACAAATCTCTAGTCCCCAAGCACTGTGATTAGCCAAATAAGGGAAAGTCCTAGTAGAAATAGGCAGGCTACTATCTCTGAGTACTCATCACATGCCAGGCACTGTTTTGGGTGTTTCCCATGGAAGAACTTATTAAAGCTTGCAACAAGCTAAGGAAGTTGGTACTATTAAAGCCCCCATTTTCCAGGTGAGAAAAGCGAGGCCCAAACTGTTAAACAACTTGCCCAAGATCATAGAGTAAGTAATGGAGATGGGTTTAAACTTGGCAGCTTGGCTCCAGAACCCGCGAAACTTAAGCACTGTGCTATGCAGAAATAGACAAAATGGACCCTTCTCTCAGAGAGTAGACAGACTGGGAGGAGAGGCCCTCTGACAGTAAGAAGCTACCTTTCAGACTAGTAAATGATGTCAAGTAAACAACTCGGAGAGTCAGGCAACTGCATTCCAGTTCTTAGCTGTGTGACCTTGGGCAGGTTACCTGACCTCAGACAAAGCCAGAACCCTAAATCATAGGTCTGTGAAAGTGCCTAATAACCCCTACAGAGCTGGGGGAGGGGGGCCTTCATAGCCACCTGCTCACAACCCCCATGTTCATTTCCCCACCCTCTGATATATACACCTCTCTGTGTGCTTATCCCACTGTGAACTTGTGTCCCCCAAGCCCACAGTACTCAGCCCCCAGCAACCCCACTGCACCCTGAGAAAGAACACTGCTTGTAGACATGCACATACTTCTGCCTGTACATACACACTCCTGTGCATATGCACAGCCCTATCCTTGCACACATGTGTACCCACATCCCTATGTATACAACCATTGCCTTGAAACACTGTCTGCAGGAACCCTGTGCACAGGACTCAGAAATGTGGTTCTTATGCAGCCCAGCTAATATTCTGTCACATGGGGGCTGCAGGCAGGAGGGCATGAGCAGGGCATGGGGGCCCAGAGACGGGTGAAGTGGGGTGCACAGTGCAGTGTGGAAGAGGCTGGTCAGGCCCAGCCTTTTAAGCAATCTGTTTAGCCCTGCAGCTAAGGAGCCCATTAGCAGTGGCTTCTCATTTCAGATTTCCCAGCACGCCATGGCCCGCAGACCGTGCACTGTTTATTTGGAGAAGCTGAGAAAAATTGTTTGTATAATTAGAGCGGGGACAAGGGCTGCTGTTGAAGGGCTTCTCTGCAGGAGCCCTGGGCTTGCAGCACTCACCAGTTCCAAAGCCCCACCACCCGCCTGAGGAGTACCCAGCCTGGGGCCGAGAACAACAGAGGTCAGCAGCTGGGCTGCAGGAGCTACTTCCACCTACTTCTGTGGCCACCTCTCTTGGTAATAACTGGCTGGACAGACCACCATTGTTCCACCAGGACCAGGCAGGGAGGTGAGAGGACCAAGGTGCCATGAAGTGAACAGGGGGTGCAAAGAGCCCAGGCTTTGAATTTAGAACTTTTGCTTCATGAGACCTCTCTGGGCCTCACTCTCCTCATCTGGAAAATGGGTATGGTAAAAATACTACTGGAGTTTAATGGCTGGGAGGAGGAACAAGCTTTTTTTGGTGTCTAGCAGAATGCCACAGTGTCCCATACAGGCCTTTCTTGCTCTATTCTGGGGTGGACCATGATTCCTTGTTTCTTTACATCCAGATAATTGCCTTCTGAATAATAAGCTTCCATTCTGCCCACCTCAGACTTTTCAACAAACTCTGGCAATCATAGTGTCACTGAGTCCCAGGGTAGAAGGGGCCAGATGGTTTGCTTCCTTCTCTCTCAAGGCAACCTGTCCTTAATCCTGTGTCCTTTGTCAGAAAATCTGATTAAGTCTAAATTTGTCCTCATGAAACAACTCCTCTACCCTTCCTCATCCTCACACACAGGTCTCTGTTCTGCTCCTCATCTTGTGGCAGGCCACTCTTTTGTTTCTTTTTCTTTTTCTTTTTTTAAAGAGAGGAGAAGGGAAGGAGAAAGAGAGGCAGAGAAACATGGATCAGTTGCCTCTCCTGTGTCCCAGCTGGGGACCAGGCACCACCCTAGGCACGTGCCCTGACTGGGAATCAAACCAGTGATCTTTTGCTTTGTGGGACGACATCCAACCCACTGAGTCACACTGATCAGGGCAGGGCAGGCCACTTCTGACACAAATAATAGAGGTTGATCCAGGGATCCTTACTGATCAGAACAGATCTCCACCTAAAGAGGTTCTAAGTAGGGTCTGACCCTTCAGGCAGGGCCTGGCCTCAGTACCACACTGCCTCTCCCTCCATCACCAGAGCCGCTCTCTTGAAGTCCTGACCACCATCTGAGTTGCCTCCTTCCCTAGCCCTGTCTGATCCATGGTGGGATAAGGAGAAATTATCTCCTTAGCTCCCATGGTAGGGGCTGAGGTTCCCATTTAGGCCTCACTTTTGCCATCTGTAAAGTGAGAGGTTGGACTAGATAAATTCCAAAATATACCATCATCTTAGTGAATGCTAACAAATACCTTCCTGAGGTGGGTAGGGCAGAGAAGTAATAGCTTCCCCAGGTCACAAGGCAGCAAGGGGCAGAACCAGGATTCCAGCCAAGGTTAGCTGGCCTCCAAAGCTCACATGAGTCCCAGAGAAAGCCACACACATAAAACAAAGGAAAAGCAGGAGAATCAGCCCTCTGGCTGAGGGAAAGCAGCATCCATCCATTCATTCATCTATCCATCTATTTCTTCTGTCTGTTGCTTCATATTGTAATGAAACATTTCAGATGTACAAAAAGGTCTCAAGGATAGCACAACGAGCCCATTACCCATCATTCAGCTTCAGATATAAGACATCATAGATATAGTTGGCACTTTCTGTGTACACTCAGATCTTAATCTCCTTCTTAACCCATCCCAAGATAGCCACTCTCCTGATTTTGGTGTGTGCAAAGCTTTGCACTAATGGTACACTCTGTGCACACTCAATGACTTGCTGTATCATTCTTCATCATGTCTGAGATGTGTCCATACTAACCAATGTAGTCACAGCTCATTCATTTTCATTGCTATGGGGTATTCCATTGTCTAAATATGTTATGGCTTATTTATCTGTTTTCCTAATCATGAACATTTAGGTAGTTTTGCAAATCTTATCCTAACAGAGCACTATTATGAACATCTTTGCATATGTCTCCCAGTGAACACGTGTGTGTGCATGTCTCTGGAGTTTTGTTGGGTCTGAGAGTGTGTACTTATCTCCACCCTTACAAGATGTTGACAAGTTGCCCTATTCATCTGTGTATTCATAGGATGTTTACTGAGCATTTACTATGTACCAAGCCCTGGTGTGATGGCAGAGTAGGAGGAGTCTTTGCCTTTAAAGAGAGAAGCAGAGGGAAAGAGGTAAGTTAGAACGAATATGAGGTGTAAGTAGTCAAGTCAATTTCCATGAACTTGTGGAGAGCTCTCTGGGAAGAGCACTCAGGCTGCCCGGACATGGTGGATGGAGGGAGACCTTGCTTCCCAGGCAACTTCTGAAGGGATGCAGTCGTGAGAGGTGGCAGTTAACAGACCCAGGTGTTGGTCCTGGTTCTGCTTCATATTCACTATGCAGCCTTGGCCAGGTGTCTTGCTGTCTCTGGGCCTAAATTTCTTCCCAATAGGTGGAGCAGGCAGGCAAGGTAAAACCTCAGTCTTTACTGTCTGTGGTCAAAATATTTGAGTTGGAAGAATCCATGTATCAAATAACACCCGGAGCCTTGATTTTTCTCCTCTTTAACATAGGCTTTACTAAGCCCTTGGTGGGCCCATCTCCGAAGGTTTCCAGGAATACTCTAGAGGGTTCAAGTTATCCTTCTAAGTGGCATTCTTATCTAGGTACAGGTCTGCCAGGAGGTAGACAAATGGCAAAGATGACTCCTGAATTTCCTCCCAGCTTCTAGCTTTCGGCTTCTTCACTCCTCACATTTCTGCTGGGCCCCTTCTCTAGAGTCTGCTCCCACTCTAAGTCAGCCATCTCTGCACGCAAGGTATAAATATAAAAAATAAATAAACCCAGAACTGGAGAAAATTGCTGGCAAGCGCTGGCCGCTGATTAGCATGCATAGTGGACGTGCAGCTGGGCATATCGAGGAGAAGTACATTTTTCTGCAGGACAGAGCTATCAGCATGGTATGGGCCAGGGAGGGCGGCAGAAGGACAGAGACCCAGAGGCGGTGCTCTGCTTAGACTTGAGGAGCCCCTCACCCAGGAGGGCCCCTGGCCTCCTGTCTCAGGCTGCTCTGTTCCCTGCACATGCTCCCCAAACCTCAGCACGGATTTCCCCTCAGTATGCTTGAACCTGGGGCCTGGATGAGAGGAATGCAGGAGGTGGGGAAAGAAGAGCCAGGCTGTGAGGGTCAGATGAGCCTGGGTTAGCTGTGCGAACTGGGGCAAGTGCATTCACCATCCTCAGCCACCATTTCCCTATCTGAAAAAGGAGAAGAACAATAGTGAACATCTTGCAGGTTTGTGGTCATCCAATGTATGAAGGAGAAGGCCTAACGGTGATAAGCACATTGTAAGAACGTAATGGGCCGTCTTCCTCCTCCTCTGCAATCTGAACCCTACCCCCTAGTGTATGGCCTGGGGGAGCCACATATTAGGAAAGTAAGGAGCCAGAGGAGCGTCTGAGGAGGAGCCCAAGGGGGAAATTCATAGAGAAATAAGAAGAAAAAAAGTAAAAACAGCTGTGGTGTGCTTTGCAGTCTTTATCACTTCATTTAAACACCTCGGCAATCCTTTACAGATGAGGAAATTGAGGCACTGAGAGGTTACTAACTTGCCCAAGGTCACACAGCTAGGTACTTAGCAGACCTGGTATTGAAGCTCGGGTGACTCGACTCCAGTTAGCTTTGCCAGATAAAATACAGGCCGCTTGAGTTAGATTTGAATTTCAGATGAACAATGAATACTTTTTCAGTATATACGGAAACTAAAAAATGACATACCTATGCTAAAAAGTATTCATTGTGTGAAATTCAAACTCAGTTGGGCATTTTTTTCCTTTTTGTAGAATCAGCCACCCTACTTGCAGCAGCCACATTTTTAACAGTACCTGAAACACCCCACTGGCCATACTCTAAGGCCAGGGACAAAGTTCTTGAGGCTCTCCCCCTGCCCAGCAACCCAAACTCTCGCTTCCACCCACCTTCAACTCCATACCTGGTAATTGCACTTTCAGAAGCCCATAACAGGCCCCTCAGGAGTTACTTTTAATGGAGGGAAGGTTGGATCTCAGACCTCGGTGGGACTCTCAGCAGCCAGGGAGTCACTGCAAAGGGACTGCCAGAGGAGCAGATTGTCCCCCAGGGGCCCAAGTCACAGAGGCCCAAATCCCAAGAGTGAGAACAGGCAAAAGGTATGCTCACTTCTGGAGTGTGCAAACCTGGAGTTAAATCCTGGAATGGCAATTTATTTGTGATGTGATCTGTCTTAGTCAATTCAGGCTGCTATTTAAAAAATACCATAGACTGGATGGCTTAAAGAACAGACATATATTTTTCCCCAGTTTTGGAGACTGGGAAACCCAAGATCAAGGCACTGGCAGATTCAGTGTCTGCTGAGAGCCTGCTTCCTGGCTTAAAGGGGACCACCTTCTTGCTGTGTCCTTACATGGTGGGGGCAGTGGTGGGTGGGGGCAGAGTGAAGTGCTGAGTGAGCAAGAGTGTGGAGAAAACAGGCTCTTTGGTCTCTTTTCCTAAGGGCACCAATGCCATCTGAATGGCCCTCCCTCATGAGCTCATCTAAATCTAATTACTCCCCAAAGACCCCACCTCCTAGCACCATCACATTCAGGGGATAAGGCTTCCACATGTGAGTTCTGGGGGGACACAAATGTTCAGCCCATTATAAGCTCTAGGCAAGTTACTTGAGCTCTCCCTTTCCCCATCCATATAGTAACAATAACAGCAGAGGTATTGTAAGGAGTAAAGGAACCAAGGTGTTGCACATTGGAAGTTCTTGGGAACTGTGACCTATTGTTACTAATCGCCCTCAGCTGCTCTCTCCCCCATGTGCCCTTACCCAGCATCCTCTCCCCAGCACTACACCCCCACCCTGCAATTTCTCCATTTCTCCATCTCTCTCGGGGTGGAGAGAGACCAGACAACTGATGAGGGTCCAGCCTCTGGGGTCACTTCCTGTGCAGCTGCCATTTTTGGCATGTGGGAATACCTGCTCCCAGCCTCCTCCCAGCTCCCATCCTGCCAGCCACAGCTCCTAAATGATTCACAAAAATACCCATACTCCAGTCATCCTGTGATTGAATAGGGGCTCCAGGCAAGTGGTTTCTCACCCAGACTCTGCTCTAGCCATGGGGAGATCAGCCTGGGAAAGGGGTTGGCAGTGGCAAGGGGTTAGGAAGATAAAAGCATGCCCAAGGGTGGAAGGGAGGCTCAGGGGTATGGCTTCTAAGTGCTATTCTCTTATTCTTTTATGGCACCACCTCCCTCAGAGCCCCCTGTCTCTCCAAATGCTGATTTCCAACTTTGGAAACTTGGAGAAAGCTGAGTACTTGTCTTTCTAGCCACCTCCCTTCTCTGAGCCCATTCCCCCATCTGTGAAATGCAGAGAAAGTCCCTACATCATAGGGTTAGCAGAAAAGTGTGTGTGTGTGGTAGATGAGAAACCATTTTTTCAAACTAACATTGCCCTGCAAGCAAAGCATTTGGATCACGCCTAGGCCTTTGTTTTACCATCTATAAAATGGAAACTAGATTACCAGCTTTCTAGGGTTGTTTTGAAGATTAAGGTGTCCCCTGGGCTTGTCAGGCTGTGCCCTGTGCACAAGACACACCTTTCCCACCCTCACTCTCCCTTGCTTTCTTCAGGATGGCTCAAAGTTTTCTCTTCTGAGCAACCTTTCCCCAAACCCCACTGCACTCCCAAACTGGCTTGGGCACCTAATCCTCTGGCTTATTGTGCACCCTGTCCTACCAACTATGGGGTACCATCATAGCTTGGTTCTGGGTCTGTCTGCCCACTGTCCAGTGAGCTCACCATCTTGTTCCTTATTTGACCCTGGCCAGCATGGGCCTGGCACTGAGTTTGTGCTTTAGTAAACATTTGCAGAACGAGTGAAAGTGCCTCATAAACACCAACATGTTGTCCAGATATGAGAGGTTATTAGCAGGACATCCCTTTGAAACCCAAGATTCTTCCTGTCATCACCGGCATCATCATGGAGCTGGGTTTTTCACAAGCGGCCTTCTCTTCATCTTAAGCCTTTGCCCCCAGGATCCAGGTGGTGGGGCCTGGGATGCCGCTAGGGCTCGTGGGCCTGGTGGGGGCACCTGGTGGATTCCAAGGCCAGCTGGGGCAGGCAGCCTCTGCCCTTGCTCCAGCCTGTCTCCTGGGTCTCTGGCCTGCTGTTTTGCCCTGCTGAGCCCACTGCATTCAGTCGCAGACACCTCATTGTCGCAGCGATGCTGCCAAACTGGAGGCAGTTCAGAGAAGAGCAGTAAGAGTGCTGTGGGGCGGTGGGGGCCTGGCGCTGGCGGCGGAGTGGGGGAAGGGGTGCAGTCTGGGCCTAGGCTCAGGCGCTTGGCTCAGCCGGGCCCAGCAGGGAACCTGAGAAGCACAGCATCTGTGCGCCAGCGTCTGGAGAAGGGCCTCCCCAGCAAGGGAAGAAATGAGCAAGCTGGGAAGACAGAAGGAAGGGGGCTCCTTCCCACCACGGACCAAGGCCCAAGCCAGCACAGGACCCAGTCATCACCCTCTCCTGCCTTCAATGCGATCCCAACAGTTCCCACCTCTGCCACTACGTCAGTGAGTCAGGAGATGCCACTTCCTTGGAGTAGGAGAAGCAAGCGCAAGAGGCTGACCGATAAGAGAGCCCAGCTCACTCCCTCTTGTCTTATAGATGGTGACACTGGCCTAGGGAGGTAAAGGGACTTGGCCAAAATTACAGATGCAATTTACATTAGATATGAGCCAGTGGTACAGCCTGAACTGGAACCTAGCACCTCTGGACTCCCAAATTTTGTGCTCTTTCCACTATACCTTTCTCTCCCCAGGAACTGAGTGAGCTGCTGGCCACACTGTACCCTTCTAGCTGCCCAGGGACACATACCACCTGTTTTGCAGTCACTCCTCCCCAGATACACACCCACATACCACACATACATAAACACACTTAGACATGACTACAGGCAATGGACACACATGTGTTTCCAGGTGAGATGTTACTTTGGCTTTTCAAGACACTTTCCAAAGGATGGAACACAAAATGCAGATCAGGCTTAGACCCCTCCCTCATGATTGGCACTCTGGTCTCTGAGCCTTTGCCCTTGGTGGCCCCTCCCCTTAGAATGCTCCACTCCCCAGAACACAATCTGGCTGACTTCATCTCTTCATGAGGGTATCAGTTCCTCTGCTGCTTTTCTGAGAAACATTCCTGACTACACAGTCAATCTAGCCCATCACATCATAGTCTGTTGTTCACAGCACTGAGTGTGCTTTAAAATCAGCTTGCCTGTTTATTGTCTTCTCTACCCCTCAAAGTTGAAGTTCATTAAGGGCAGGGACCATGTCTGGCTTGTTTTCTGCTGTAACCCCAGCACCTAGAACAGTGCATCTCTCTCTCTCTCTCTCTCTCTCTCTCTCTCTCACACACACACACACACACACACACACATTCTGAATAAATCAATGGACAACCAAACCTAGAGCAAGATCCTCCTTCCAGAAAAGATGTCCAATGTGGGCAGAGAGAATGCAACTTCAGGCCTTAACTGGAAGAGCCCCTGAACTATTCCACTCATTCAATAAATATTGATTTATTACCAGGCACTGATTCAGGCACTGGAGACACAGCAGTGAACAAATGAAAGAACCCTGCCTTTGTGGGGCTCACATTCCAGTGGGAGGTGATAGACCATAACCAAGATATATAAGTCAATTATAGGCCATGTTAGAAGGTGATAAATGATGAGAAAAATAAAAAGCTAAGGGGGATGGGAGTAGGGTACGTAGGAGAGTTATATGTAGAAATTGAAATAGGGTGGTCATATCAGCAGAAACCTAAAGGCACTGAGAGAGCCAGCCTAAGGATATCAGACAAAGGAAACAGTAAACGCAAATGCCCTGAGGTTGGAGTGTCTCTGGCATGACTGAGGGACCTCAGAGAGATCTGGGTGTACCCAGGGCAAGTGGGTATCAATCACCAGGCAGGCATCCCTACTGTCTGTCACTTTCCCCTGCTTGAAGAGCCAAGAACCAAGGACTTGTGAGCACTGAGAATTGCCTTCCAAGAAATGTATTAAACCCCTATCTCTTCCTCCTTTGCTGAGTGTATGGCCCCAGTCTGGGCCAGCTCACCAGGTGTCTTGCTGGCCCTGTCTGAGGCACACAGGACACTTTTGCCAGCTCTGCTAAGGACAAAGAGGGCTACGGGCTATGACCCTCACAAAGGGTGAATCTCTGTTTTTTGCACTGTGTCCTTACTCTGCCACAGCCCTCCATACCCACAGAAGCCATTAGGGTGGGCCACGTTAGCTGCATTTGACAGATGAAAAAAAGCCAAGGTGTAGGGAATAGTGCTAGTAGTTGGTGTCTACCAAGTACAATACTTACTGACTCTTCACAAGGACCTTGGAGTCCCAGCCTCTTTTGACAGATGAGAAAACATAACTCAGAGATTAAGTAACATTTTCCAAGGTCACGCAGCTAGGTAATGGAAGAGCTGGAATTGAAATTCAGACCTTTGTATCTCTACCATCTCTTATTTTCCATCACACTTTTCAGCCTCTGGGGAAAAATAGGAGGTTGGGATGTAAAACCCAGGACATAGTAAGGTCATTAATTCATAGGGCATAAAGGAAAGCAGGTGGGCTTTAGAATCAGACAAGCTGGGACTGGAATCCCACAGTTTCTGTGTGACCTTGCAAAAGTTGCCTTCCCTCTCTGAGCCTCATTTTCTCATGTCTAAGCAGACTAAAGGCAGCCATCTACTTGGCGAAGTCGTTTTATGGATTCAGTAAGACCCCATGTGGGGAGGTGTTCCATGTGGTGCCTGGCACATGGTACATGCCCATTCAATGTGGGTCTTTCTTTGTAGATGTTCATCTAACTGAAGTGACAAGGCAGAGGCTGGTGGCAGTGTGGCCAGCCTTGGCCACCTGCATGCCTGCTAGGGTTAATACTGAGGCTGGGCCTAGAGGAGGGTCCCAGCTGGTGTGGTGGGTGTGTCACTAGCAGGTCCCAGACCTCTTTGCCCTGAGGACCCTTCTGGGCTGAGGATGACAGCAATGCCATCACTCTTTCAGGCCAACTCTTAACTGGAAACCCAGAAATAAATGGGAAGCAGGAGGCTGGGGGTCTGAGCCCAACTCCTCTCCCTGGGGCTCTCTTCCCACATTCCCTCTTGCCAGGCCAGCAGAGGAAACAGTTCTTCCAGCCTCTCTACCCCTCCCCCCACCTGAGGAGCCCCCTGGGAGGGTTCAGGGCTGTTTAATGGGGTGGAGCTGTCTTTAATCTGCTCCATAAATGTTTTCTGGATCCTCATTAGAAACCATAATGTCCTATTAATATGCTGATGAGATTTCATTCGGGGCCAAGGAAGGAGGAGTAGCTGGGAGGATATGGTGTGGGGGTGGGGTGCCCAGCTTCACCATGGGAGTCCTGGTGGGCAGAGCAGAGCTCCTGGTATCTCCCCTAGTCCTTGGGAAATCCAAACAGATTTGGTCCCAGGCCCCCCTGTTCCCTCACCACAGGCTCCCAGGGGACTGAGTCAGCTGACACACACACACCCCTGCATACCTCACCCCTGAATACCACCCTGGGGACCCACCCTGCGACCAACAGTAGTCACCGAAGCCTACGCTAATTCCTTACTTTTTACTACCACTGGCATCTGCACTGAAAGCACTGGGGCCTAGCACCAAGTGAGGTCCCCAGGCCTGTGGACTTCAGTGAGATACAACTGGGCAGTGTTGGACAATGGACAGAAGCAAGGTAAGTAAAGTGGCCAGCATAGAGCAGTCCCTCAAAACACTGTGGCCATGAGGACAGGTCTTTCCCTCGCTCCTCATCTGGATGGAGGCAGATGGGTAAACAATTACAATAACATCCAGTGCTGTGATGCCAGAGGAATTTGGGCACAACAAAGGAGGGAGGGGCCGTCTGTGTTCAAGCTGCTGGAGGTGTAGATAAGACTCAGTATGTCCACACAGAACAATATAAATGAACAAACAAAACAGGAACAGACTCATAGACACAGAGATGGGGCTGGTGGTTGCCATCAGGGAGGGATTTTGGGGGAGCTGGGTGAAAAACAGGAAGGGATTAAGAAGTACAGATGGGTAGTTATAAAACAGTCACAGGCATGTGAAGGACAGTATAGGGAATATAGTCAAGAATATTGCGATGACTATGTATGGTGTCCAGGGGGTACTACAATTATCAGAGTGATCACTTTGTAAAATATGTAATTATCTGACCACTATGTTATATACCTGAAAGTGATTCAAAATTATATTGAATGTAAACTGTAATTGATTTTTTTTATTATTTTACAAGTACGTACTTGCAGATGAGATCTCTGTGCCAGGCCTTTGTACCTGCTGGTCCCCAGCCAGGAACGACTCTCCACATCTCCAAATGCCCAAGTTGTGTGACCCTTCAGGGCCAGCTCCCTGGTTCTCTTGGCTGACCCCAACTCTGATCTACCCCTGCAGTCTCTCCCAGTGGGCCTGGATTCAGAGGTGTTGACATCTATGTGCTGTTCCCCACAATGAGGCTGAGAGGTCCTGCTGGTGGCCTGAATGGCATTCACTGAGGCAGGTGCACCCTCATCTGCACCTCCTCTCTGACCTCCGTGGGCCAGTGAATCCTTGACTCCCTTTGCTGCAAGGGCCCCGTCCCCTCACCTTCCTTCAATGTGCCTTGGTTGCTGCTGGCTCCTGGATTCTGGCTCAGACCCTCAAGTCCTGGCTTCTCAAAGTCATTCCAATTAGGACCCCCCTGCTTTGGCCTGCTCTGAGTGCCTGCATTGGCCAGCTGGCCCCATTTTGCAGGGCTCCCTGGCTAACCCTTCTTCTGTGGCTTCACCTGGGAGCATCTCACTGTGACTTCCTAATCCTTTTTGCCTTTTCCAACAAAAGTCACTTTCCTGGTTCCTTGACCTCTGTCCCCAGCTGGAACACATGTGCATGGCCCTTCGCAGTGTGCAGGCCAGAAGTAGGAAGAGCAAGTGCAATGTGTGGCATTCAGGTCTCCACTTATTTGCTGGGTGGCCTTAGGTAAGTGCTTCAGCTCTCTATGCCTTAAAAATGGGAACAATAATATTATCTATATCAGAGTCCTTGTGTTGTGTGGATTCAAGGAGACAATGCATATAAAGCACTTAGCACAGTGCCTAGCACACAGTAAGTGCTCAATAAATGCCAGCTATTACTCCCCAGTCTTCTTAGAGGCCCACCCAGGATATCTCTAGCCCATGCTGTTGCTGCCACATCTCCAGGCTTTCCTGTGGCCCCAATTCATCTTATTCCTACTGCCCCAATTCTGTCTTTGGACTCTGACAGACCTGGGTTTACTTCATGTTCCACCATTTAACTCAGAATTATTTCTCTGAGCCTCCCTTCCTTAAACTGTGACTGCCCACCTCAACAGGTTGATGTGAGGATCAAATAAGGTGGTGGCTGGCTATCCAAGTGCCCATTACAATGCTTGTCACATAGTCAGGATTTTTCTTTCCACATCCATGTAGCTCAAGTATGAGGCCAATTTGGCTTGAGCCTGAGGGTAGGGTGGGTACAAAGGGAAGAGTATGTCTAGGAAAAGTGACTAGGATGCCAAGGAGGCTCTGGCAAGGGGAGCCAGACTCACCAAGGCAGTTCCTGAAGAGCAGAGCAAGCGTAGGCACGGCACAGGCAGAGGGCAGCGACAGGAGTGCTGATCAGACTCTGGGCCAGGCAGAAGCCATGATACAAGGTCTGCAGACCTGGTCATTCTCAGCAGGCCCTGGACCTGTTTCCTGAAGGGCTCGAACCTGCAAGTAGGAACATGGAGAGAGGCTGTTTGGGAAGGGATTCCTTTGGGTGGCACTGGGGAGACAGGGATTGAGAACACTGACAACACTGTAATTACCCAGAAAGATATGAGGTCGTGGTCTGAGGACCAAGGGTCAAAGGGATTTCAAAGGCCAGCACCTCTCAGTGCCCAAGACCTGCCTAAGAGTCTTCTGGTGCCTGATGTGTCCTTGGATCAACTCACAGGACATGGCAGGGCCTGAGACTGGAACTTGGTAAAGCAGGGAACCACAGCCTGTTTGATGTGAAATATCCCCAGGGCAAGGAAAGACTGTGGACATTGAGAGGCAGGAGCTGAGGGAGGCTTGAAGCCAGTAGTCAACCTATCTCAATACAGTCATGGGGTTCTCTGAAACTCCAGTGGTCTCTAAAGAGCTGCTCAGATCAGGAAGTCGTCGGTCAGAAGACATTTATTAAGCCTTTACTAAACACCAGTCACCAGGGCTGGGGAAACAGAGAATGTTTCAGGCCTGGCCTTCTGACAAATTATTATCTGTAAGCTGAGGTAGTGGGGCATGGGCAGGGTGAGAGGTTCTGGGGAGGAATGCAGACAGCTTCACCTCAGTGCTGCCACCACTTTGCATACTACAGCCCTCTCCTCTCTGAGCCTCAGTTTCCTCATCAGAACAGTGGGAAGAGGTGGGGGAATAGATGCTTTCTGAGGGCCCATAAGTCTGAGTTGGTGAAGGGGACTCAGTGATCATATGAGGGCAAGAGCAGTCAGAGCCCACCCAGGGTGTCCAAGGAAGCAGGGCTACAAAGCTCTGTCTGAGCCAGTGGGTGCCTGCTGCACCTTAGGCTCCCTGACCATCCCACATCTCCTAGGGAAGCCCTCTGTGCTGGATTGTGTGGGGCTGAGACCATATGCAACTTCCCTTTCTCACCTTCCTTGCCCTGGAGCACGGGGTATCCTGATGGCTGCTTGCCCACCAAGCTCCAAGCACTTAGGGTAAGGACCAACAGAGGGGCAGCCATGAGGAACCGATGCGGCTGTTTCCCTTATAAGCCCCAGACACTCTCTGGTGGCCATAGGATGCTAATTAGCAGAGAACAAAATGCTTCCTGCCCTGGGCCCTTGCCTGCATCTGCTCACAGCTTAATGGTCATTTGAGATGTCTCTGGGGACAGAGGAAGGGGCTTCCATGAACTGCCTGGCTCCAGGCAGAAGCCCAGGTCCTGAGGGAGGCCAGCAGAGGAGGAGCAAGATGTGTGTGGCTGCTGGAGACACCCCCGCTGGCAGGGATACAGTACACTGGGGGCCAAGGGCCAACATCTGGGGCCACTCCTGCCACCCACCTGGGAACAGGTGCTTCCCAGGGTCTCCTCAGCACCTCTGTAAGGCCTCAGCTCTGCCCAAGCTGGGGGTAGTCATAGTGGGGAAAGGCACTGGTACCTCAGGGCATCTTCTTACTTTTGGAAGTACTGGGACCCAGACTCCTGACTGGACCCTGGGCCCTTGTCGGGAGTATGTGATTCAAAGCCTTCATCACAAACTTGCCAGGTTGGTCTGGAAAACTGATGTGTATGCCTGTATGCCTATGTGCTGTGGGGGGAAAGGAGAGGAACCAGGTTCTAGTCAGGGCCCAGCCCTTGATGTGCTGCTTTGTGGTCTCTGCATTCCCAGGCCTCAGTTTCCTCACCTGTCAAGTGAGAATGTCTGCCCTCCTTACTGAGTCAGATGACATCGCTCCGGAATAGGGTGTCCTTTAAAGAGCTCATTCAGGCAGCTGGGAAGGCTGCAGTGGAGGGGTAGGGGGTGGAAGGGAGAGAAGCTTAGTCTGGAAAGGCGATATCACTTCCTTAGAGGGGTCTCCACTGATGCCCCTCTTCCACCTGCATTTGAAACCCATCTCAAGCACTGGTTAGCTGTGTGACCTTGGGCAAGTCTCAACCCTTCTGCACCTTGGTAAACCAGGCATTAGATCAGTCTTACCTCCTCTTGAGATCATGGGGATAAATGACATGAACATTTTGTCAAGCATCCATTAGCACTGGGAAAGAGCTAGGGTGAGGGAGGGTGGGTAGGCCTGTCCTATGGAGGAAGTGCCTGCAGGAGTGCCCCAGACTACCCGCCCCTCCCTGCACCATGAATAATGAACTGGTATTGATCCCCCAGTCGGGAAATTCCCTGTGACCTGTGATAAAAATACAGTTAGTCTGTGAGCCTTGAGCTCAGAACAGGTTTTCACTAGCCAGGGCTGAGCTCATCTGCACTCCCCCACCCCAGCCCACAGCCCCAAGAGGGAGAGCCCAGTTGGACAGGGCACCAGAGACAGAGACGCAACTGGTGCCCACCATCTCCTCCACTCTGTCACCAGGCAGAAAGGGATCAAAGGAGCAGGATCACCTACAGGGAGCCCCCATTGCCACGCCCTAGGAAAGAGAAGATGGAGCACACCCTGGGTTTAAATCCTGCCTCCGCCACTTCCTACAAGTGCCTTAGTTTGGCCAGCTGTCAAATGGAGATGAAAATTCCTCACTATTTGAAAGTGCCCAATCACAGAGTTGTGCAGCTACCACCATTATCTAATTTTAGAACATTTTCATCAACCCAAAACCAAACCCCATACCCATTAGCAGTCAGTCCCCATCTCCACCTGCCCCACCCTATGCCTCTGACAACCACTAATTTACTTTCTATCTCTATGGATTTGCCTTTTTGGGAAACTTCATATAAATGATATTATACAGTATGTGACATTTTGCACCTGGTTTCTGCCATGTAGCATGATGTCTTCAAACTTCATTCATGTCATAGCATATAACAGTATTTTATTCCTTTTCATGGCTGAGTAATGTTCCACCATATGGATAAACCACACATAGGTTATCCATTCATTACTTGAGAGGCATTTGAGTTGTTTCCACTTTTTTACTATTATGAATAAGCTGCTACAAACATTCATGTACAAGTTTTTATGTGGACATATGTTTTCATTTTCCTTGCATATATACATAAGAGTGGAATTGTTAAATTATAGAGTAACTCCATGTTTAACTTTTTGAGAAACTGCCAGGTTATTTTCTAAAGCAGCTGTACCATTTTACATTTCCACCAGCAGTGGATGATGGTTCCAATTTCTCCACATCCTTGCCAACACTTGTTGTTAATTGTCTTTTTGATTATAACAATCCTAGTGTGTGTGAACTGGTATCTCATTGCGGTTTTGATGTACATTTCCCTGATGGGTAATAATGTTGAGCATCTTTTCATGTGTTATTGGCCAATTGTATATCTGCCTTGGAGAAACATCTATTCAGATCATTTGCCAATTTTTAAATTGGATTGTTTGTCTTTTTATTGTTGAGTTATAAGTGTTCTTTATTCTGAGTACAAATCCTTTATCAGATATATGACTGGTAAATATTTTCTTCCATCTTGTGATGTGTATTTGTCTTCATTTTATTGATGATATCCTTTGAAGCACAAAAGTTTTTAATTTGGATGAGGTCCAATTCATCTATCCCTTTTTTTTTTTTTTTTTTTTTGGTCACTTGTGTTTTTGGTGTTGTGTCTAAGAAACCATAAGAACCTAATCCAAAGTCACCATTTTCTTCTAAGGGTTTTATAGT
This sequence comes from Carollia perspicillata, assembly GCA_004027735.1. Classification (NCBI taxonomy): domain Eukaryota; kingdom Metazoa; phylum Chordata; class Mammalia; order Chiroptera; family Phyllostomidae; genus Carollia; species Carollia perspicillata. The sequence continues at coordinate 5,201 of PVKM010007199.1, read as the reverse complement.
TTTAGCTCTTACATTTAATATCATTTAATTTTTAAATATGGTATCAGGTAACAGTACAACTTTATTCTTTTACCTGTGGATATCCAGTTTTCACACTACTACTTGTTGAAAAGACTGTTCCCCACCACCACTGACCTGTCTTGGCATTCTTTTCTTAAATTAATTGACTGTATATGCAAGGGTTTATTTCTGGGCTCTCAATTCTGTTCCATTGACCTCCACATCTATCCTTATGCCAGTACCATATTTTCTTGATTACCATAGGGTTGGTGTGAGTTTTAAAATTAGGAAGAATGAGTTCCAATTTAGTTCTTTTCCTTTCAAGATTATTTTGACTATTCTGAATTCCTTGTAATTCCACATGAATTTTAGGATCATTTTATCCATTTCTGCAACCCCCCTCCACCACAAAACCTAACTGAATATTTTATAGGAACTGCATTGAATCTGTAGATTGATTTGTGGCTTATTGCCATCTTAATAATATTAAGCCTTCAGATACATGAACATGGGATGCTTTCCCAGTTATTTAGGTCTTTAATTTATTTAAGCAATATTTTACAGCTTTCAATGTATAAGTCTTATACTTCTCTCATTAAATATATTCCTAGGTATTTTATCCTTTTTGGTGCTATTGTATAGAGAATTGTTTTCTCAATTTCTTTTTCAGATTGTGCACTGCTGGTGTATAGAAATGCAATTAATTTTTATATATTGATTTTGTATCCTGCAACCTTGCTGAACTTGGTTATTAGTTCTAATACTGTGTGCATTACTTAGAACTTTCTTTTTTTATTTAATCTTTGTTGTATTTTTTCCATTACCCTTTAGTCCCCTTACACTCCCTGCCCCCAGCAATCACCACACTGTTGTCCATGTCCATGAGTCCTTTTTCCTTTTTACTCAATCCCTCCACCCCCTCACCCTACCACAAGCAGTCGTCTGCTCTCCATCTATGAGTCTGTCCCCATTTTCCTTATTAGTTCAGTTTGTTCATTAGATTCCACATACGAGTAAAATCATATGGTATTTGTCTTTCTCTGACTGGCTTATTTCACTTAGCATAATGTTGTATATATAAGGTTATATATAGAAATTACCTCTTCCTTTACAAGCTGAATGCATATGTATATATTATATATAATATATGTATATGAGTATATGTCTTGCCTAATTGCCCTTGCTATAATCTTCAGTAAAATGTTGAAGAGAAGTGGTGAGAGCAGATATTCTTGTCTCGTTACTGATCACAGGGGAAAGCATCCAGTCATGTATTATGAAGTATGATGTTGGCTGTGGGTTTTGGGTAGATGCCCTTGATCAGGTTGAGGAAGTTTCCTTCTATTCTTAGTTTATTTATTATTTCATCATGAAAAGTTATTGAGTTTTGTCAACAGCTATTTCTGTGGCCATTGCAATTATTGCATTTTATTTGTACTTTATTTTATTAAAATAGTATATATTCATTATTTTATTAAAATAGTATATATTCATTGATTTTTAGATGTTAGGGCAACTTTGAATTTCTGGGATAAATTCCACTTGGCCATATTGCTGGAGTCTGTTTCGTATGATGTTTTTGGTTCTCATATCAAGGTAACACTGGCCTCATAGAATGAATTGGGAAATGTTCCCTACTATTCCATTTTTGGAGGAGCACAATTCAAGAAATTGATATTTATTATATTTTTGGTAGAATTCACTAGTCATCTGAATCTGGGCTTTTCTTTGTGGGATTTGTTTTTATTCCTAGTTTAATTTCTTAAAATTTACTTATAGTCTATTTTACTCATAGTCTATTTACTTACAGTCTACTCAAATTTTTAATTTTTCTTGCATAAGTTTCAGTTGTTTCTCTCTTCCTAGAAATTTATCAATTTCATCTAGTTTATTTAGCTTATTGACATGCAGTTGTTCATAGTATCCCCTTAAAATTATTTTATTTCTGTAAGTATGATAGCCATATCCTGCTTTTATTTCTTATTTTAACAATTTGGGTTCTCTCTCTGTCCTATCTCATTAGACTGTCAGCCTAGTTAATGGTTTCTCAATTCTGTTGGTAATTTCAAAGAACCAACTCTTGATTTTGTTGATTCTCTCTATTGTTTTTCTATTCTTTATTGGTTAGTTTAGTTTTTTAAGGAGGAAGGTTAGGTTTTTGTTTGAAATCTTTCTTCTCTTTTTAATATTCTTCCAAGTATTGCTTTAGTTGGATCCCATAAGTTTTGTTTTGTTGTGTTTCTGTTTCATTCATCTGAAAGTATTTTCTTATTTTGCTTGTTATTTCTTATTTGGCCCACTGATTATTTAGAAGTATGTTGTTTAATTTTCACATATTTGTGAATTCCCCAAATTTCCTTGTTTTATTGACTTTTAATTTATTTTCATTTTGAATGAGAACATACTTGGTATTATTTCAGTCCTTTTAAACTTACTGAGGCTTGTTTTATGATCTGACATATGGTCTACCCTGAAGAATGTTCCATATACACTTGAAAAGAGTGTATATGCAGCTGTTACTGGGTGAAGTATCTATAGATGTTTGTTAGGTCTGTTCATACTGTTGTTCAAGTCTTCTATATCCTTGTTGCTCTTCTGCCTAGTGTTCTATCCATTATTGAATGTGGTGTATTGAAGTCTTCAAGAATTATTGTTGAATTGTTTATTTCTTTCATCAATTTTGCCAGTGTGTGCTTCATGTATTTTGGGGCTTTCGGTTAGGTGTATATACATTTATATTTTTGGCTTCCCGATGAGCTGACTTTTTTCATTATAAAACATTATTATTTTTTCTAGTAACAATTTTTGTCTTAAAATCTACTTTGTTGATATTAGCATAGCTACTGCAGCTCTCCTTTATTTACTCTTTACATGATATAACTTTTCCCATCCATTTATTTCCAACCCACTTGTGCCTTTAAATCTACGTCTTTTATAGAAAATGTATAATATAGTCGATCATGGTTTTTTAAATACATTCTGCCAACTTCTGCCTTTTTTCTTATCTTTCTAAAATTCTATTTATAGTGGTGACATTGGTTAATAAAATTGTATAGGTTTCAAGTGTACAATTCTATAACACATCATCTGTATTGTGTGTTCACGACCCAAAGACAAGTCTCCTCTCACCATTTATCCCCCATTTACCCTCTTTTACCTCCTGCTACCCTCCTTCCCTTTGGTAACCACCATACTGTTGTCTGTCTATAAGTTACTTTTTTTTTTTGCTTAATCCCTTTATCTTTATACCCTAGCCCCCAACCTCCCTCCCCTCTGACAGCTGTCGGTCTGTTCTCTGTATCTATGAGTCTGTTTCTATTTTGTTTGTTTGTTTATTTTGTCCAAAAGTTTCCACATATAAGTGAAATCACATGGTATTTGTTTTTCTCTTACTGGCTTATTTTAGTTAGAATAATAATCTCCAGGTCCATTCATGCTGTCATAAAAGGTAAGATTTCCTCTTTTTTAATAGCCAAGTAGTATTCTATTGTGTAAATGTACCACAAAATTTTAAAAAATATTTTATTTATTTAATTTTAAAGAGAGAGGAAGAAAGAGAGGGAGAGAAACATCAATGTGTAGTGGCCTCTCGCAAGCCCCCAACTGGGGACCTGGCCCAGGGCACATGACCTGTAGCATGTGCCCTGACTGGGAATTGAACCAGCAACCCTTTGGTTTGCAGGCCCACACTCAATCCACTCAGCTACACCAGCCAGGGCTGTACCACAATATTTTTATCCACTCATCTACTGACAGGCACTTGGGCTGCTTTCAAATCTTGGCTATTGTAAATACACTACTATGAAAATAGGGGTGCATATATTCTTTTGGATCAGTGTTTCAGGTTTCTTCAGATATATTCCCAGAAGTGGAATCACTGGGTGGTAAAGCAGTTTCATTTTTAATTTTTTGAGGAAGCTCCATAGTGTTTTCCACAGTGGCTGCACCAGTCTGCATTCCCACCACCAGTGCACAAGGGTTCCCTTTTCTCCACATCCTCACCAGCACTAGTTTGTTGATTTATTGATGGTAGCCATTGTGACATGTATGAGGTAATACCTCATTGTGGTTTTAATTTACATTTCTCTGATGACTAGTGACATTGAGCATTTTTTCGTATTTCCATTGGCCATCTGTATGTCCATTTTGGAAAAGTATCTATTCAGATCCATTGGCCAATCTCTGCCCTTTGATTGGGGTGTTTAATTAATTTACATTTAATGCAGTTACAAGTAAGATTGGATATATACACGCCATTTCGCTATTAGTTTTCTATATGTCTTATGTCTTTTTCCCTCTGATTCTCTAGTATTGCCTTCTTTTGTATTCATTAGATATTTTAAGCTACCTTTGCAATTCTTTTGTCATTCATTTTACTGTAGAATTTTGAGGGCTTTTTTTGTGGTTGTCCTAGAGATTACAATTAATTGAAAGCAATCTAGTCTGGGTTAATACTAATATAATATCAATAGTATACAAAAAGTTTGCTCCCATATAGCTTTATTTCCTCCCCCTCTTTTGTGTTGTCATTGCCACATAAATTTAATCTTTAAACATTACAAGCACATTGATAGTTTTATTATTATTGCTTTATGCCATAATCTTTTAGGTCAGATAGAAAGAAAGCATTACAAATAAAAATACAGTGGTGCTGTCATTAATATACCTATGTAGTTATCTTTACCAGTGCTCTTGATTTCTTTCTGTAGACTCAAGGTACCATCTAGAGTCCTTTCAGTTCAGTCTCAAGAATTCCCACTAGTATTTTTTGTAGTACAGGTCTGTTAGCAATGCAATTTTGGGGTTTAAAAAAAATCTTGGAATGTCTCCATTTGTCCTTCATTTTTGAAAGATAGTTTTGCTGAGCATAGAATTCTTGCTTGACCATTCTTTCCTTTCAGCACTTTGATTATGTCTTCTCACTGTCTGTTGGCCTTCATGGTTTCTGATAAGAAGCTAACTTTTCAATATCTCATTACAATTATTGGTGATCACTTGTATGTGATTTTTCTCTTACTGTTTTTAAGCTTCTCTGTCTTTGACGTTTATCAACTGACTATGACATGTCTATGTATGAGTTGCATTGCATTTATTCTATTTGGAATTTGTTGAGCTTCTTGAAAATGTGAATAGATATTACTGTTTTTTAAAAATCAAATTTGGTGCTTTTTGGTCATTTTTTGGTCCAAGTGTTCTTTCTG
>PVKM010007198.1:25000-42089 GCA_004027735.1 Carollia perspicillata | reverse complement strand
TCCTTGCAGTCTTCTCTACCTTAAAATAACATATTTCTCTAGCACCTTATTATTTTTCTTCCTATTACTACCTAAAATTACATAACACATCTATTTTGTCTGTTTGTTTCTCCCACTGGAATATCAGCTGAGATAAATGATTTTGTCTGTTTTAGACACTTACATTCCTCACATCAGCAATGTACCTGTGCTGTGTTGCATGGTTGAATGTGAATAAATCTGATTAGAAACAAACCTGTTATTTATGATCTAAGAAGCATTTAGGTGAATCAAGATACATTCTGGAGGTAGTTGATTGTTTGGATGCATGGAATGATATCAAGGACTCCCTGATTTTTGCCAGGAGCACAAAGGTGGCTGGAGGTTTCATTTACTGAAGAGGAAGACAAGAAGCTGATCGGTTGGAATGGTATTCAGTTTTGGATATGTCAAGTTTGAGATGCCTGTGGGATGAGTGGAGATGTTAAGTAGGCAGTGGTGGAATACGTAGGTCTGAAGTAAGTTGATTACATTTCCTTATTGTCTGAGTCCTTTTTGCACTGTTTTCTTTAACTGAATTTAAAGGTTGACATCTCTGTGGTTAAGCAGAACTGACTCTGACAGACTTGCTTAAGTAAAATCTGACAGTGGACAACGATGGGACCTCTATTTTCTCTAGTGAAGTGAGAGCTTCCTAACAACCAGGTATGATGTTACAGACTGTTCACTGGGAAATTGGTCACTTCACCTAAAACCACAAGCTAATTCTTCAACAAAATGCTTAAATCTTACTGAGGGTGTTCTGCAGGTAAGCAAATGGCTATTTAGCAGTCACAGAAAAGGCTCAAGTATGTGTACCTTGTATAGGAAATGGGTCCTTCCTGTTTCTTTTGGCTGCCACTTAAAAAATTTGAGGATTGGATATGTTTCCTCTGTTTGTAGACTGTATTTAGTAGGTTAAAACTGTGACTGCTTGACTTTTATGTACACATCTTGTCCTGGCTAAAAGTGGTTTGTTTCAATCTCAGATGAATTCTTTGGCTTCTTATAAGTACTTCAGTTTTTTCTGTAGTTACTGCTTCACAAAGGCTGAATTCAATGAAGATCCAGTATTGCAGTGTTATCTGAAACATATCATAGACAATGAGAGGGATACTGCTTCCTTGCAGTGGTTTGTACCAGACTAATACAGTGCCAATACATAAGTTTCAGCCATTTGAACAGTAAATTCTTAGATCATGGAATAAAAGTTTGGTTTTCTCCTTCTTAAGGAATTTCACATATATCAAGTGATTTGAGGAAGTGTTTTATGCTAGACATGAAATGGAATTCCTTGAAAGCACACCTACTTTGTTGGAAATATCCAGTACTTTTGTTATTTTACAATTCAAATGACAATTATATGACAGTCTACTATGCGTACATTTATGAATATTCCTAAAATCACACAACACATTGTCTTTGCTCTCTAGGAACTCATAATCTAATACAATCACAAACTTAAGAATAACAGAGGGAAGGATGTAAGGCTATGAGAATGAATGATTAATTCTGCCTCAGGGAGTCTGGGAAAGCTTCACAGAGTACATTTGATTGAGGTTTTGAAAGATAAATAGGAGTTTACTAGGTAGATGTGGAAATGTGAAAAGAACTAGGATTGAAGTGAGTTCTAAGAGAAATGTTGTGTGGATGTAGAAGCAGTGTTCAGAGATTTGGACCATAATATACAGAGATATCAGTAATATGGCATAAATACATAGCATATAGTAAAGGTGTTAGCTTTAAAAGTATTTGTTTTTTACATATCCTTATATAACTTTCAAAAATTCAGAAATGGGCTACATATGAATTAAAATGAACCTTTTAAGAAAGTCCGTTACCGTGGTGAGCATGTCTAAAGCTGTCTTAAGAGCAAAAGAATCTGCTTGTGAAGACAGAAAAGATTTAAGATACCTCCCTTTGGGTGATCTTAGTTGTCTCTAAATTGGATTATTTGTCTTGAGCACAACGCTCACTTTCTCCTTAGCTACTGTTTTAACAGGTGGAGACATACCTAAAGTCACTACCGCTTGATCTAAGATACTTGTTTCTTGACATTTTGTGTGTGTGATTTGCTTAACTATTCAGTAAGATTATATATGTATATACTTTTTAAAGAAAAATCCTCACCCAGGGATATATTTTTTATAATTGATTTTAGAGAGAGAGGGAGGCAGAGAGAGAGGGACAAGAGACAGACATCAATGTGAGAAACATCCATCAGCACCCATCTAGACTGAGTACACCAGCCAGGGCATTTTTTTTAAACATATACTTTTATTTATACATTTTTAACCATCACTCAAGGATAGGTTTATTAATTTTTAGAGAGACACACAGAGAGAGAGACAAAGACATCAATGTAACAGAGAAAACCCCATTGGTTGCCTCCCATAGTCACCTGACCAAGGATCAAACCCACAACTGAGGTACCTGTATCTGTGCCTTGACAGGGAACTGAATCTGCAGCCTTTTGGTGTACAGGACACTAACCAACTGATCCATCTGGCTAGGGCTATATGTATATACTTGTTTTTTTCAATTACATTTGATATTCAATTTTATATTGCCTTTGGGTGTACAGAATAGTGTGGTTGGACATTTATATAACTTAAGGAATAATCCTCCCTAAAAAGTCTAGTACCCACCTGACACCCTGTGCTTTTCTGGTAAGAGTCTATTTTTAGGACATTTTCACATTTTGATCTGTATTCTTGACCTTTATTCTGCAGTGCAAATTTTGCAAACTTGACTAATAATAAAAATTAGGTATTTTTAATCTTCCTTTGAGATTTTTGAATAGTTTTCAATTAAGACAAATTAATTCACTTATATAGTGGAAAACAAATATTTAAACTCTTTGGAGTGCTTTGGTGTATTGTGCATTAGTCTTTGTTTCCCCAGTGCCTGGGCACATGCTAAATAGGCAAATAACTATTTGTTCACTACAGACGTACCTGGAAACTAAAAACGTTATTTTCTTCTGTGTGTTCTAGAGGAAGCTGCAAATCTCAAAGCCCGAATAATTCAGCTTTCAGCTAAGGCATTTGGAATTTCTAATAGGTCTATTAAAACAATGTTACTGTTACCCTGCATGAAATGCCTAACGGTGTTATGAAAAGCACGCGCGCGCGCACACACACAAATCCCACTCACAACAAACTCAGAAACCTTGTAAAGATGATTCATAGCACTGATATATTCTACTTAGTACAAGGACTAAAAATCCTGAAAATAAATGAATCCTTGGTTGACCTAACACACTACTGAACTCTTAGTATTTTCAAAGATTAGAGGTAGGTTTTACGATCTCTATATAAAACAAGAAAAGCAAAACAATTTCTGTTCCTTAAAATATAGAAATTACCTGCTTCTTTAGACGTAAACTTTCAGGAGAAAAGCAGGCAAGGAAAAATCGTACTGAAAAGCAAATCTTAAAAGATAAAGAAGTCCTAATCGTTGGCGGTCTTGGCCTGCCCGCCTTGGGTGGAGAGCGCGGTGGCTGCAGCACTGGAAACCTTCAAGTTACCCGGTCGCGGGCGATAACGGTGGACTGAGGAGCTGCGGCAGTCCGTGCACGCGCCCAGCCCGCCTTGGCGCCTCTCTTTGCAAGCGGTGAGCCAAGGTCCCCAAACAGCACCCGGCACAGAGCCAGAGGCACCGGGTGTACGCCTCAGAGCGGCCTTTCTCGGGTACGGAACTTCTAGGACCTAAGGAAGAGTGGATGCGCGGCTCCCCTACCCCACCTCTACGCCGCAGGCGCAGATGGAACGGCCGTCTTCCGGGAGGTGCTACCATAAACCCGTCTGCCGCTGGAGAGTGGGGGTGGGGTGGGTGGGTGAGCCGAATCCAGGAACACTAGGAAGGGCGGGGACAGAGAAACGGGCACCTCTAGCCGCCTCTTCGAAACAACACTCCTTGTTCTCGATGGTCCCCGCGCGGCCGTCTTAAAGAACGCCACTTCCGGTACCTTTTAAAGGCCTCACGCTGTGCTGCGCCGCGCGAGGGAGGAAAATATAAAAGGGAGCGAGAGGGCGGGACCGAGGAGGAAGAGGGGGCGGGGGAGGTGCAAAGGGCGCGCTCAGGCGTCACGTGACCGGGACGCGCCGTTCTTCCGTCGGCCATTTTAGGTGGTCCGCGGCGGCGCCATTAAAGCGAGGAGGCAAGAGCGGCCGCCGCTGCTGCTTATTCTTTTTTAGTAGAGTCGAAGAGAGCGGGAGTGCGCGCTGCGCGAGAGTGGGAGGCGAGGTGGGCAGGCCAGGGAGAGGCGCAGGAGCCTTTGCAGCCACGCGCGCCTTCTCTGTCTTGTTGTGTGCTTCGCGCGGTACAGCGGGCGCGCGGCAGCGGCGGGGATTACTTTACTGCTAGTTTCGGTTCGCGGCGGCGGCTGGTCTAGTCTCTTCGGCAGCGGAGGCAGTAGCACTATGTCGGAGGAGCAGTTCGGCGGAGACGGGGTGGCGGCGGCTGCAACGGCGGCGGTAGGCGGCTCGGCAGGCGAGCAGGAGGGAGCCATGGTGGCGGCGGCGCAGGGGGCATCGGCGGCGGCGGGAAGCGGAGCCGGGACCGGGGGCGGAACCGCGGCCGGAGGCACTGAAGGGGGCAGCGCCGAGTCGGAAGGGGCGAAGATCGATGCCAGTAAGAACGAGGAGGATGAAGGGTGAGTAAGGGGCGGCCCGGGATAGCCAGGCCCTACTAAGTTACCCCTCCCCCTCCTTATTCCCCGCCATTAGGCCTCGTTCGCGCTCTCCGCCAGCCCTCCAGGCCCCCATGAACCCTTCTTGCACTGTTGCCCCTTTTCTACATTGATAGCGCTGAGGTTTTTATTTCCTTCTCCCCCTGCCTGCTTATTGTTCCCTCCCCCATCACACACGTTTCCACCTTTAGCCCTCACCATGCTGCTCCCCGGCCCGCCCTCCTTCCCTCCCTTGCCATGGGTCTCCTCCCACCGATTTAGCCGCCAGGATTTTTTCCCGCCTGTATTGGGTGCCTTTTTTTCCCCCCTGTCTTCTCGGTTCCCTGTTTTCTGAAGTCCCGGGCATAAAAACAAACACACAAAGCCTTTATCCATGAATCCCAACTAAGGTTTATTTGGTGCGTCTCACTCCAGTATCCCGAGACTTCGCGATTGTTTTATAAGCATGCTTTTGGGGAAGGTGTAGGCTTCCACCTGTGCTCCTTTCGTTTCGGCTTCAGGCCGAATTTTTTTTTAGTATTTTGAGTAAGTTTCGTCTCAACCTTATCGTTTTTACCCTTTGCACTGTCGCACAACGGCTTGCTTACACAGTCCCTACTTTTCAGCCTAGGGAATAAATTGGATTAGATGAAATTCCCCGAATCGCCTGTTGGTACACTGGTTTTTGCTCCACGGGCGTTGGTTAAGTTCCTTGTACACGGGGCCTGCACTTGACTGGAGGGAGCTGTTTTACCTCCGGCTTGCTGGCTGCCCTTCCCCCACCCCGCCGAGTTAAATAACCGCGCACCCTTTTTTTTTGCTTTCAGGTATTGGGTTCCCCAATTGTTCGTACAGATTGTAGTCTTACCTACTTGACTTTTTCAATGCAATTTCCACTTTTTTACAAAACTTTTTTCGCCACCCGGGTCCTTTTTTGGTCTCTTGATTTCTCCTTCCCGCTCCTACCCACTGTTACGGGGGGTCCACTTACCCTAAAAGAACCAACAAATCCTGTATTATGCTATGGCATGGCTCCCCGCCCTCGCCCCAAGTTTTTAAGTAGTAACTTGCTTCCTCCAATTGGAATTGGTTGTACACATTACCTAAAGCTGCACTATGTATAAAAATGCAGCATTTGGGAGCGGGAGCGCAATACAGGAGTTAGCAGGAGGGACTAAATCGGGGTTCTTGGTTGAGTTTTCTTACTCCTTCACTGACTACTGACCTTGGGTTAACGCTTCCAATTCTTTTTGTAGTGTGTGTGTGAATTTATTTCACTATAACAAGGAGAAAGGTGTTGGAAAGGTAAAAGCAGTTGGGAAAAAACAAGATTTGGAGTGGGGGGAGAGAAGCCTTTTGGAGTATAGGGTTTAATATCAGCCCAGACAGATTTGTCCAGCTGTTATGCTGATTGTGCTGACTTTGGGAGAGTTGGAAGTGGGATAGGAAACTAGCTTTTCTTCGTTAATCTTGAATAATATATAGCTTAACTTCAGAAAGGAATATGTTAAATATTTGGAAACTTAAGCCTTTAATATTTTTGTTTTTTTCTGAATTCTGTTCTTTGGGCAGAGGCACCAAAATGAGTAATTGTATAACGTGCTGTTTGGGGCAGGCTTTCTGTTAGCTCTGATTTTTCAAATCACAAAGCAGCTGCCTTTGTAGTTACCTACTGTTGAACTGAAGTGTAAATGAATTAAAGTTTTTAACCCTAACAATGTCAAAAACTAAAACTAGAATTTTGATTGGTTGCTGTACCGGTTGTTAATTCCCTAGCCATTCAAACTCCTCCCCACGACACTCTGAAGCAGCGGCGGCACAGCGGGAAGAATGGTAAAACTTTTAAATTTTATTTCTGTATTATAAAGGTTTCAATAGTCATAACTTGCAGAGGCTGTGTTTTGGTTGGTTGCCCAATGACTCCCCAGGAAATTCTAGACATTAGTACAGTAAGATAATCTTGTACCTGGGATATAAAACCTTTTTAGGCATCATGAGTGATCTTTGGGCAAAACTGATGCCATTACATGGTTTTTGGTCTGTGGTAATGCATGTAATTGTGGTTTGGCCAATTAAAGCTTAATATAGTTAGTAATATTTTTAAATCTGGGCAATACTACTGTCATTTCAAATTTGATTTGTTTTTAAGACTTTTGGGCTTCTAAGTTCTAAATGTGAAGGTTACTTGATATAAAATCTTGTCTGTTTAAAATGTCTTGCATGTTATACTGAAATATTCTGGAGATGTCAAAAGTTTTTATTTTTTTATTTTTTACTTATAAATTTCTATTGATTAAATGTTGATAATATTTTGGATATATTGAGTTTAATAAAATACATTAAAATTAACTCACCCTATTTCCTTTTACTTTTTTTCTTTTTATTGAGTTTATTGGGGTAACACTGGTTAACAGGTTTCAGGTGCATAAGTAAAACAATTTTTAAGGTAGCATTGTGTATATTATGCAAAAATCTGTTCTATCACCAACCATATTTATAAATAAAACTGTAAGAATTAGATATGTATTGGAGGTGGGCTGATGTGGCTTTCCACTACAGCTCTTAAATCAGATTTTTTTTTGTGTTTGATTTGGTTGGAATGTTAATTACAGTTGGTTGGTTGACATGTTCACAATTGCATGAGTTCTGTTTGGAAGGCTGGTAGATTGAGAATCATTCTTTACATTATTCCTTTTCCCTAAATGTTAATCTTTCTTTGGGATTATATTTGCGTTTTCCAGCAGTTTTTTATACACCACCACTGGAGTATAGAGAGCCAGTAATTTGTAAATAGAGCCCAGTTTGGATAATCTATTAAATTTTCATGACCTTTTTTATTACTGTATTCTCATCTATTGAAATCTGTCCAGTTTTATATTGGAGATAAAGCATACTTGGCAGCAGTAGTCTAAAGGGAAAAGCAAAAGAAGAAACTGGGGGCAGTTTGACATGCAGAATAATGAAAGTTACGTCTATGGCCATACCACCCTGAATGCGTCTGATCTTGTCAAAATAATGAAAATTAGGATCTCATACTGATATTTCTCCCCTGCTACTAGTGGCAAACTAAGATTAAACCGTAACTGCACTTCACTTTTCTACTCCACTATATATGCAATTCTTTTCAGTAATTTGAAAGGACTGTAAACTTACTTGCTCTGCTACCTAATACTATATAACTTTACAAGTTTTTTGAGTGACCTCTCAGGAAAAATGGGCAGTTAAAGGTTTATAGTTTAATGAACATTTTAGATTGTGACCAATTGTTACCTGCTGAAAATTGGATTTTACTGGTGTTTTAAGTGTACCAAGTTTACGTTTTTAGGGGAGGGAGGGAGAGAAGTATCAATCTGCTACCTCTCCCACGTGCCCCAGTGGGGGACTGAACCTACATCCAGCAGCCTTTCTGTTATGGGCTAATGCTCAACCAACTGAGCCAGGCTGGCCAAGGCAATCTTCTCGTTTTTAAAGTCTAATATTTAACTTTTAAAAATTACTTCCCAGTCACTCAGCCTCATCTTGTTAATAATCTTCTTTTTGAACAAAAATCTTAAGACCATTAAACTTATTTTGGTGTCTGTCACCTTCCACCCTATCTGTTTTTTTATTTGTGTCCCAGTTTGAACGCAGTTTCATAATAGCCTACAGTAGTGAGGATAAGATTGCTTAAAAATATTTTTAAAATCAGTTTGTTGTAGACTTTTAAAACTTCTTTAAAAATCTGAATATAAGAATGCACAGTTGTTTTGAGGAGGACATGCCTGTTACATACCCTAGTGGATGTTTCCACAATTTACTATGGGCTTTTAGAAAAGTTATTTCCATAGTAAAATGCCTTCCTGAGTTTACCTCACTTTATTATCTCCAACTTTAACATCTTTGCTTTTTACTTAGAAGCCATTCAACTGGGATTTCCTATTTTGGTATGGACTCATATTCTCTATAGGGCCACAGTTTTGTTAGGCTAGATTCTTGAAAATTAGTGTCTGGCAAAATATACATGCCATGTAGCAAGCTACCTGGAGGCAATTTTTGAAGTCTCATGATCAGTAGAAAACTGTAACAGTGTATTAGCTTTTAGAGACAATTTTACAAGATAGGTAAATTGACTGGTCTGCATTGGGTTGGGCAGTAAGCAAAATAGTCCCATTTAGTTATGAAAATGTGATTTGCCTGTTTGGGAATTTTGTGAACTCTGGTATAGGTTGTCTCCCTTAATTCTTAAGAAATGGGACTAACTATGTAAGTGTGTATTTACTGTGTAGTTTTAATATTGCCTGGGTATTTTGTCATTTATACCGCTGCCCTAATACAACAAAGTATTGAGTCTACTATTGGGATTTTTGGGTAAACATGAAGGATGGTTAATTTTAGCCTTCAAGTGATACATGCCACACTTGAAAGCACTTTAAAAGGAATAGAATAACTTTTCTCCTATTCTGCTTTAAGCTGTGCACCTCAAATGTGTGCAGGTTTACAAATGGAGTGAAACATAACTCTGTTAGTTCAAAGTTTTATTTCACTTTAGCTCTGCTTCAACATTTTAGTAGATAGGGCACTGAACTGGATGCTGGAAGCGTGGGATCTGTTTCTGTTACTTCACTTCCAACAGTGTGGTCTCAGGTAACATAACGTGTTTGTTACTTGGTTTGCTGATCTCTATGTGTTGGAAACAACGCTCACCACAGGAAGATTGACTACGTAGCTTGCTTTCATAGCTTGTGTGTATTTGTCCTGTGTCTTAATAGTTGATACTGCCAGTGGTTTAGTCCTGTGGAGTAAAGGTAAGCATGTTTTAGTTTCTGGAATATTATATTGTACATTGCAGATAGACATTTAAGACTATTTGGGGGTGGGGTGGGGAGACTTTTAGCTACTGGCAGTGTTTGGCCAATAATCAAGGTGATAGCTTTAAGTATTGGGTAATGTGTAAATTCCTGCTTACCTAGACTTGAAACTATCACAAAGCCAAAACAACTAGGAAAATCCTCCCCTTTAAGTTTTGTGAGGAAGATGAAAAGTTACCAGCAAATATACTCCAAAAGTAACCAATAGACAATGTTATGGATGAATCTCTTACAACTTTTTCCTTATAATAATACAAAGTTTAAACATGGCAAGATTCTGAAATTTAAAATAAAGGTAAAAACAATTTCCCAAATTTAGTGTTGATATAAATTGATTTCCAGTAGAAACCTTACAGAATTTGTGAATGTGTAGTAATCTCAGTTAACCAGAATCTTAACTTCTAGGTTAAGGTAATATCCTACACCTTAACCTCTAGGTAGATGGGAATTAATCTTACATAGCTGAGAGTTTATTTTGAAAGTAAAAATATAAGATGTCATCCCTCCCTTGGAATGAAATGAAGAAAAAAAGGGAGATTTGGGATTGAACACTTAAAAGTTTAATCAAAATCTGGCATTTAATTTATTAGCTATTACATTTTCAATTTACATTTTTTTTTTAGTCACTTGGGTTGATTCTAAAGTATAAAGTAATGAGATTTAATATAGTAGGCTAGAGGAATTAATTTTTTAATGACTTGTTAAAAGTTTATCAAGCTGTTTTCAAAAGCATATTTTACACAGAATCTAAAATGATTAACATGGGATATTATCTAGTTGCACAAAGTAAACCCATTGCCTTCCATTGTAGGTAACTAGTGGCTTTAAAATAATCTATAATTTCTAAGGAAAAAGTAATTTATGTGTTCGTGAGATTTCATTATGCTTACTGTCATTTTAGAATTTTAAAGGAATGACAATGATAAATACCAAAAAAATTTATTTAAGTAAGAGTTAGTAATGTGCTTGAGTAACGTTACTCTAAAAGGTGACAGTGATTGGCTTGTCATGTTATATACTTGAAATGTAAATAATATTTACATCCTATTGTATTTTTTAAACTGTCAGAACTTGTTATAAAACCATGTGTGAGGATCATGATTTGTTCAGAAATGTTTGAAAGCTACAGAATTTTTTGGGTGTGGCAGGATCCCTATTCTAAAACTGGAAGTCTGTCTAATGATGCTTATTATTTTACCTTGAATGAGGTGTTTCACAGTAAAGACTTGTTAGGGGAAATGTCTTGAAATAAAACACTGTTGGCTTTGGAATGTTAAACCTTGTGATCTCAAAAGTACACAGAGTAAGTTCCTTGGGTGGAAGGGAAAAAAAGTATTAAATCAGAACATTACTGCCCAGCCAGCTCTGTACCATATGTATTGCCTTTTATATTTTGAAGTTATTCCTTATTAACATTAACTGGTGTTAGCATAACCAGATGAGTCATCAGGTGATTTTGGAATTACACTTAAGAGTCTTAGATAACCTAATTTTCAGTCTATTTTTTTTTTATGTGAGATACTTAAAGATTTCTGGGTTATGTCTGAAAATAATCTTAGGATCCATTTATATAAAATTCAGGCCTTTTCCCCTTAATGTTGGAAACTTCATATCTCTCATGCAGATTTAAATTATACCACTGAGTAAATGAAAAGGCTTTATTAAATTGTACTTAGACTGTGCTCTATTACTTCTAAATAATAATTTATTTTTATTGGGCACTTAGTATACATCAAACGATTTTCTGTGCCCTTTTAGTGTGTTCATTTAATCCTCATTTGCAGATATGAGATAGGATTTCAGTCTCCCCCCCTTTTTTTTTTTAATTTTTCTTTTACAGATGTGGAAACAATAATGGAATTTTTTTCTCCCCTTGGGATCACAGTTAGTAAGTGGTGGAGGTAGAATTTAAACCCAGGCAGTTTTGGGTTACTGCCTCTAAATTTATTTTTTGCAAAGTATGTCCCACAAAGCATTCTAAATTTCTAAATGATACTGCATGGCATTTAGATAAGTCACCTGCACTGAGTTATATAACTATGCTTGTCATTTACTATTATAATGTGTAAAATCAATATTAGTAAAAGCAAGGAGATTTCTGTTGTTGGGGAGATGTTTTAAATTGAATATGTTGCCTTTTGGGTGCAAAACAGCTTATTGATAGGATTTCAAAACTTTATAAAGTACTATAGATGTGCTACATTTTAATTAAGATTATTGATATATTTACAACTAAAAATCAAATCTTAAACTTCATTGCAGCATTAAGGGCCCATTTTTGTTGCTACTTGAACAAGTCTTATGACGTAGTTTTAACTTGGCTGCATAGGATTTTTCTGACTTTCTCTGTACTTCATTGTAAAGTGTTTGCACATCTCTGCAGGAGTGACAGCAACTTGCAAGTCAGTCTTTGTATTCAAGGCAGCAGAGGTAATCTGGATGGACAATAGGTATTGTGCTTTAAGCAAGATACAATAATATAAACCATAGAAAATTTAAATTGGTATCATATTGCCATCATAATTTTGAGGGAGAGCATGTCAGAGTGCTGATGTTCTAGAGGCAAAAATAAGTTCCCATTTATCCAGAATTAAGATAACAGACCTTATTGTACCACTGTGATATTTTGGTGTTTCTACTGAAGAAAGATGGAATATATTTAATATATTCCGTTTAGTACAGATGGAATGGATTTGGTATAGGTTTTGTTGTAGCATATTTACCTGTCTGGTAATCCGTTGTGCAGTACTTTTCTTTGATTAGAGCAATAGTGTAGTGTATTTGGGTTTACCAGATGGTAATGTGTTTACCTCAGAAGGGCCACTAAGGCTCTTACTCAGAGACTGTACACAAAGTTTGGAAAGTTTGAGTGCAAAATGGGAGGGGAGGCATTTTAGAAAAGCCACTAATGATTAACCTGGCAAAAAGGGAAAGTAACATTAAAAGAGCTAAGATGAGATGCATTATGTGTAGTAATAAATAACTAATAAATACTGTAGTAAAATACTATATTAAAGATGACTGACATACAGTGTCAAATTATAATTACTGGAAGAAGGCAAAAGGGTGATAATGTTGCACAAGTAAACATTTTATTTTAAATAATTGAAGGTTAAAAAACAATTGGAGAGAGATTAGGGAAGGCTGGTGGTGCCTTAAGGAAGGTGGAACATTTGGCTTTCTTTAAAGGTGCTGTGAAGAGCTGAAGTTTACATATTTTGCTGTAATTTTTTTGAGAAATAGTAATTATGGAATATGTATAAGTTATAGTTGGCCAGAATATTTTATATTTTGAAGAAATAGGATTTGATGAGGAAGGATAGCATCTTAAGTAACCTTTCATTTATTTTTAGAGTGAGGGAAAGGGAGGGAGAAAAACGTGGGGAGGAACATCATACCTCTCACACACCCTGTACTGGGGACCCGGCCTGCAACCCGGGCCTGTGCCATGACTGGGAAATGACACGACGACCCTTCGGTTCATAGGCCAGCACTCAGTCTGCTGAGCCATATCATCCAGGGTAACACCTTCTCTTTAGGGAGCACTTTATAGGGCTAGTTAATGAATTAGTATGCTTATTTAGTATTTAAGGAAAATTACTTCCTATGCTGTATAAAAATGTTTGGGGCTTGTGAATAATAATAGAACATGCCTCTTTCTTAGTGTTAACAATTTATTTCTTTGTAATTGTTTTCTGTTTCTTAATATAAGGACACTTAACCCAATAGAAACATTGCCTTGGTTAAATAAAATTAGAAGTCCTGTCTCAAGTACAAAAGCCTTACATAAAAAGCTTAAAACTGAAAGTCAGGAAAGCGTTGTTTCTGGTCTGTTCCTCAGTCTCTTCAGGCTGAAATGATTTAAAACTTAAATTATTGATGAAAAGTTTCTGTAATTAAAGAAGTGGTAATTTAATATTTAAATTTCAACTTAGTCGAAGTTGTTTCTCTTCTGGAACTTGCCATGGATAACTGAGCAAGAGGTTATTGCCTTACTAGTCAGCTTTCTTTCTCACTTTTTAGAAGATAGTATGTTCTCATCTCGAAAGGGTAAATGTTGGTAATGTACTTTCATGCACGGAAGAAGTACTCTGGATCTTAGGGTAAATAAAATGGTTAAGCTAACTTAAGTGACTAGGGTTGAATATTTTATTATAAGGTGTATTATTTGAATGAAAGAAAAAGTAATAAAAGATACCTTAACTTTTCCCCCATGGAATTAGCAATAAATGTTAACAATACCTATAGAAGAACATGGGTGTTTTTATGTTCATTTGATTTAAAAATATTAAAAAGATTAATAAAGGTTACTTAAAGCATGGAACTTTCATCAGAGAAGGTCCTGAAAGTTAGGCATATAAATGGCCCAACTCCAGAATGCATGTGCAAGTTGAAAACCTAACCTGAAATGGGAAGCACAGTGTATGCCTAAAGGAAGACTTATTTTTGCATTAAAAGTTAACTTGTCATTAGAAGTAAAAACAAGTCTGTGGGTAAAATAGTAAGTTCAGTAACACCTCAGTTAATCTGGCATCTTAAGGGAGAAGCAGAAGCAAGATTTTATTCTAGGGATAAAATTGGCTTCTTGTTGCAAGAATTGGCTTTAGTGACAATATTCTAAAAGCTCACAAGATGTTGATGTTTTCTGCTTTTATTTCTTTTTAGAGCTGGAAGTTAGTACCACATCCCCATCCCTACACACTCCAGTTATAAAGAGAAATCATTGAGCAAGGATGATTTTATTCCCATGGTGAAATTTTTAGCCCTCACATAACAAATTCTGACAGTTTACCCTTAAAATAAAAATCTCCAGTCCTGTCTCTTTATAAAGAGTAGAGAGATGTATGTTAAGTTAGCTCTTTTCTGGAGGGGGGCATAGGGCACACATCTTTAAGGATCACAGAGTTACCAGATCTGAGCTTTTCGGCCTTTTGTTGTGCAAAAAAAGATTTCACCTTTTTTTTTTTTTTTTTTTTGGTCTTAAAGTGTCTTAGTGGTTCCTATATATCACCAGACATTTTTAGCATTTTAAAGGTTTAAATATTTTATTGCTGGTTAACTGAGGTTCTACTGTAAAGAAATCACCTAGGTGAATTAGTGGGTTGTGCTTCAATAGATAATTCTTTTTGGTCACTGAACTGTTTACATGATTACTTTGTCTTTATTAAGTACTCTTAGCACATCAAAAAACTTAGTTTACAACTTAATTGCGAGACTTAGAATTTTTTATTTTATGTGCCTAAGAGTTTTGTTAATGAGGAACTGTTAAAAAGAAAGGAGCTTCAGCATAGACATGCTGCCACTGTGATCAGTGGGGACTGCATAGCTTTTTTACAAGTATAATGAAGATTTGGAAGAGAAATTTGAAACTAAAATCCTGTGTTTTGCTCTTACCAATATTTAACTCGTAATTTGAAAAAGTTAATGTACAGTTTTATTTACTTTGGGGATACATTTATCTTTGCCAAGTCAAAAGACTTAATCTGCTGCTTTTTTCATTACATTGTAATTATGCAGGTGCAGCAGTGATAAAGCAAAACTTTCCAAAACTGGAATAAGGTGTTCTTGATATGTGGTAATGTAGGAAGAATGACATGTTCATATACTGCCCAATAAATTGGGGGCAGTTTGAAAAAGGTATTATCGATATGGATACTTAAGGCAAAGTGTGATATATATTTTTAGCATTTTAATATTGCTTTTTGTCTTTACAGGAAAATGTTCATAGGAGGCCTTAGCTGGGACACTACAAAGAAAGATCTGAAGGACTACTTCTCCAAATTTGGTGAAGTTGTAGACTGCACTCTGAAGTTAGATCCTATCACAGGGCGATCAAGGGGTTTTGGCTTTGTGCTGTTTAAAGAGTCGGAGAGTGTAGATAAGGTAGTGTGTTATGTGTTCTGATTGGTTAATAATATAAAATATGTGGATAGTTTGATAAAATTAATTTTCCTGTTATTTGTGATTTTCTCTTTTGCAATAATACAAAGAAAGGTACAGTTATTGCCAATACATTAGGAAGAGTTAGGTACAAATATTGTTTATTGAATGCATTTTGTGTACCAAGCTCTAGTAAATTAAAATAACATAAAAAATATTGAGACTTAAAAATGCCCAGTTAAAAGGATGTTCTGTGACAAATTTATAGAAATACAAATTTTCGGAATTTGTTAGGCAAGAAAGAAACTTGGAGTCATTTAGTTTTTGGCTAAGGGGAAGTGGCAATCGTGTCTATATTGCTGACAGTTAAAGGTGATGTTTTCTAGTTATTTATGTCTCCCCTTTTGGTTCTTAACCAACCTTTTTGTTTAAATACTGGTGTACATTAGCTGATGTCACATCACCACAGTTTGACAGTTTAGTCAAGAGCCCGTTGACATATGCTTAGCCTTAGCTATATTAACCATATTTTTAAGTAAGTTAATAGTCTCTGAACTTGATATGCGTACTTAAAATTTAAAAACACTTGAATTTCCTTAGGTCATGGATCAGAAAGAACATAAATTGAATGGGAAGGTGATTGATCCTAAAAGGGCCAAAGCCATGAAAACTAAAGAGCCTGTTAAAAAAATTTTTGTTGGTGGCCTTTCTCCAGATACACCTGAAGAGAAAATAAGGGAGTACTTTGGTGGTTTTGGTGAGGTATGTGATAATGTTTGAAACATTTTTTTCTCTTTTCAAATTAGTGTGCATATAATTGTCACGTTAACGTTTTTCAAAGTTTGAATTTCAGACATTATGTGATTATTTTGCAATAAGGATATTGTTAATATTTAATTTGCAGATCTTAGCATTTTTTCCACTTATTGAGGAACTACTGTATGCGTAGAATTGCTGTGCACAGGATACACAAAGACGAAATGGACATTCATATCTCATGAAATCTACCAAATTAGAATAAATAAAAATACGAACTACATGAGGAAGAAATCTAGATTGGATTACCTGAGATACAGAAGGAAATGGTTTAGCTGAGAATAGAAAGGAATGAATTAAGATGGGAGTGTGGTGCCTTTTCATTTTAAATTCATGGTGCAAATTTCATGAGGCTAATTATAGACTTGGTAAAATAGTGAAATAGAAGTTCCTTTTATGAATTAATGATTTAAAACTGAGAAATATATGGCATTGGATCACAAACATAGTCTGCAGATACATCTTGCAGACATCTTCTGCTTGATTCAAACTGAAGACATGTTTTGTTAGTATTTAGGAATGCAGGTATCTCCCACAAACATTTCAATATCTAGCTTCCTTAAATATTTGTAAGAGCGAGCAACATTGGAACTGCTTTCTTGCACGGCAGCAGCCATCTAAGATGAGTAATAGCTTCCACCTTTTGGGCAGTCATGTTCTCCAGTTTTTAGTGGTTCTTATATCTGCCCATTTTCTCCCAATTGCAGTCTCGTATTCTGATTTTCTTAAAATGACTCTTGCCCTCCACTTGTTCTTCATGGGCATTTGAGTTTGCGACCCCTGAACTAGGCTGCAAATATCACTGCTCTGTGAAGCTTGTTTTTATAAATAGGTTTGAAGACATTTTATGTAGCAT
>PVKM010007198.1:0-20000 GCA_004027735.1 Carollia perspicillata | reverse complement strand
AAGTGAGATTTATTTGCATTGGCTAATGTAAAACTCTAATTTTGATTATTGTGTAAATATCACCCTGCCCCATGATTTGGTAGATGTAATTAGTAGGAAAGGAGAGAATGAAGCTGTACTCAGGTTTAATTCTTTGCCCTCAGTAATAATTTTAATTTTGGGGGGTGATTTATTCCTACTTTTTTATAAAAGTTATATTCGCACATAGGGTAAAACAAGTCTTAACATGATTTTTATACAATTTGTTTCCATATATTTTAAGTCACATTTAAAGTGCTATTCTGAAATCTATTTCAGGCATGATCTCTTGACCTAGATAAATATTTTTCTGTATACTGGGCTCTAATACACTTTAAAACTTGCACGGAATTGGAAAATTACACCTTTCACTCATTAATTACAAATTCACTTACCAGCTTCATATTTTTCTTATGTGTTTTATTTTCCACCATAAACTGCTCTTGTATTTGTGTGTAACTTGAGTTGGGGCTTTGCCATCATTCTTGAGGGGAGAAGGCCCCCTTTGTCAATTTAGATCCTTCATTTCCTGAACCCCAGAACTTTTTTCATGCAGCTCTGTTCTCTGAGACTTTCTAACTGGATTGGTAGTTTGGCTAGAGAGAATTCTAGAGTTAGTGAAACTTGATGGTGTTTTGATTCTCTATCATATGAGTTGGCTTAGGGTTTTACCTTTATCACCTGTTTTCTCAAATATGACTGTCTTGGGTGTATTTCATCCATTGCGCTGGGTACCCAGTGGGCTCTGTTACTGTGTGAACTTGCTCTTCAATCCTGGGTAATGTTATTGAACTGATTTCTCATCCCCTCACCATCCCGATTTTTGTTTTCTGAATTGTTTTTCCGCCTCTCAGAATTATTCGGATGTGAGCCTGGGACTTGTATTTTTCTATTTTCTATTGCAATTTTATACTTTGGTTTTCACAATTTAATCTTTCAACTTCTTAAAATTTTAAATTTCTAATTTTTAAGACTCTCCAACCTATGTTAACAGCAACCTAGAACATCTTAATATGGATGTATTATCCATGTAAAGTTACTAACCTCATCTGATAAGTTACTGACTTTAAAAACTTACCTCTAAGGTGCATTACATTTGTGTTGCCTTGGCCTCTTCCTTTTAAAGTAGAAAATTTCTCAAATATTTGGTGATCCTTGGCTCATTTAGGAGTGGAGCATTTTAAAAACGAATTGTATGTTATGAGTTGGGCTTCGACTTGGGAGCTGTCAACTATCTGGCTGTCATTTTATTGAGAAAACCCTCTTGATACATATTCCCTACCTCCATTCCACTCCCAAGTTGGTCAGGTTCGTCAGAGAAGTCTTTGCAAAATTCTGCCTGAAGAGTAAAAACACTGACTACCAGTACTCTGGGGTCCCAGCAGGGGAAGAAAGCTGAGGGATCTGAGGAAGTTTTATTTTTACAATACTGTACACCTAGTGAGTCCAAAGATCTCCCTCCCTTACTCGCTTGAGGTAATGGATGTTTTGCCACGATGGGGGAAGTTCAGTTGTCTACCAGTATGGAGAGGATCTGGAGCCTTGCTCATCTTTCAAACTTAGTCCCTTTCACATTTCTGAAGGCACTTGGGATGCCAATTGCTAAGCCTTTTGTGGGTGGTTCTGTGGTATAGTCTGAGATGTCCTTACTACAGATAGTATGTTCAGGTTTTGGCATCTGCCTAGTCATTTCTTCATAAACTGCAGCTTTTAAAATTTGTGGCTGTTGTCTTCCACATTTCTGTCTTTTGGGGTTTTAATGTTCTGGTCTCTCCCCCGCCCTGCCATTTTAAGCATTGAGCTTTAGTAGGATTTGAGAAGAGACCGGAAGTGAGACAATCTATATTTAGTAGCCTTTATTTGTGGTGATGGAAGATTGGGGAAACAAAGAAGGGCAGCTAAATTACAGGTAGCTCAGTACTTGAGAATTTGGCAAATTTCATAGGTGATTTTCAATTTCTGTTTGCAGATGGACAGTGTTAGGTAACTGATTTAAATTCTCCAGTTTTGTAGACCCTTAGAGCTATCAATACTACTTTTCAAGTAATGTAGGAATTTTCAAGTCTTCTAATTCAAATTTTGATGTCTTGGTTTACTAGGTGCCTGCTACCAGGTGAGTTAATCTTTCTTCCTGGGGTTCCAGAATTATTTTTACTCCATTCCTATCATTAATGTTTATTATAAGATTGCACATCTTAAAGTTACCACGTTAGTCTTCCACACTGGGGTATTGGCTGCTTCATTGTTGGTCACAAGTGTTGGAATACAGTGTTGAGACACCTGTCCAGGTGCCATTCATGTTGAGATAATTTTGAAATGTTTTAACATTAGGATTCAATTTTTAGGTGTTGGTGTTCTATACTTTGTGTGCTTTTATTTTACTGTAGAAAATTTTTTTGAAGTTACTTTGTACTTCAGAAGTATTTTATGTTTTGAGCCCTGAGGTACTGGGAATTTTGAAAACCAGAACCAACTGCACTGTTGACCACGATATTTCTGTTGGTTCTGAAATGCATGTGTTTATTTGGTCTGGGGTCATACTAACCCTCAAATACTGAAATCTGGATGCTTGCATAATAAATACATTGGCACAAAATCATTAAGTTTTGGGGGAGCAATTAATCAGCTTATCAGTGTGCCTAATATTTAATATTTAGATAGTCCCAAACTATTCATAAAGTGGATTTTACTACCTGATTTTGACAAGGTTGAGATGGATGTAGACTACCTTTTCTTTACTACTAGCCATATTTAGAAGTCTAGTTTGAAAGTTTCCATGGGCAAAAATTACTCTAGCAAGATGTGTGAATTGAGTGTGCTTGTCTTGTTAATTGTCAGATGCCTATAATCTGGAAAATTGGGTAAGGGTTTATTATTATCTGGTTCACATTTCCTTTATTTTTTAAAATGTACGGATTTGAGAGAGACAGATATGATTTGTTTTATTCATTTATACATTTATTGGTTGATAATGTGCCCTGACCAGGGATGGAACCCACAGCCTTGATGTATCTGGATGGTGCTCTGACCAGCTGAGCTGCCTGGGCAATCTGGTTCACATTTCAAAGAGGCCTACAGGCCATCAGAATCGATTGGAGGTGTTTCCTGGACTTTTGTATTTCACATACCCCAAATGATGTTAGCTACACTAAGGTTTTTTAAGGAGTGTTGTTTTAAGATGGTTCGAGTTAAACATGCTGTTTTGTAAAGATTTTTTTTTTTACAGTTTTTTGTAAAGACAAAGGTGCATGCTTCATAAAATTGAGCCCACTGATACATTTTAATCATGGATGAGGTTAGCTTTAAAGAAGATGAGAAAAGATTTTGCTTTCTTAATGGATGTGCAAGATGGCAAAGGGGAAACGGAGGCAGTGGGGGTGGCTGTAGGCTGGAAAAATGATGAGTTGGTGTTTTGGGTGCCCCCCCCACTATCGGCAATAAGCTTGTTGCCTGCATATTGATCACACATCTATTCCATTATTAGGAATTGCCATCAGCAACTGATTGAAATTGATGTTTGCTGTTGTCTTGAGTTGGGCTAGCTACTTAAATATTACCATGTTGTCCTTACCTACCTTTTAGATTCCCAAGAAGGATTGCGTACAGTATTTTGCTGTGTATAATGCACTCCTATGTATAATGTGCACCCACATTTTTGTTCCAAACTTTCAGGAAAAAAATCCTTCACTTTATAATTCAATTTTTTTTGTATTTAGAAAAACCAATTTTCATATTCCAGGGTGGTATTTTGCATATGGATGTCATTGCTTTCCAGAGTTAGACTTCTAATGCATAAGCATAAATAAAAGAATGAAAAACATTATGTAGATGCGGAATTTGTACTACCCATGTCTAGTGTGCATCCTTATTTTTCCCTCAAAAGTTTGGGCAAAAAAGTATACATTATACACAGCAAAATACAGTAATAGCTGCAGGTAAAGGGACTGTAATTTAGGAAGATGGAGCAGTTGGGTAACCACTAAATGTAAATATGTTGATTGATTTTTAGTGAGAGAAGAAGGGAAAGAGAAATACTGATGTGAGGAACATCAGTTGGCTTCTGGTTCATGCCCTGGTTGGGAATTAAACCCATAACCTTGGTATGTTTCCTGCCTGGGGATGGAACCTGTAACTTTTTGGTGTGCAGGACAAGGCTCCGACTAATTGAGCCACTCAGCCATGGCCAAGGTGGATAGCTTTGGGGGACAGAATCATTCTTTATATAACGAGATGAAAAAAAGGACCTTAAAAAACACCTGAAGTATGGTGAAATGTTTGAGAGGAATTAGGTCCTAAGTAATAGCAAAATTTCCTGTTATAGCAGTCCAAATTATTTTAGTTGTCAGGAATTCTTTAAAGTTTTAAAGTACAGGTAAGCATTAGGAGAGGTGGTAATTCATCAAACAGTGATTAAGTAGAGGTTATTGGATTCTACTTAGAGAAACATCTAAATCACTTGGTGTTGGGAAGATAGTTTACTTCAAGGTTAATTGGTATACATTTTATTTTGTAATCAGACTATATTCTGTTCGTACTTTAGAATTGGAAAGCAAGGTTACTTTTTCCTGGCTTTTATTTCTTTTAAAAATGAAACACTGGGAAAAACTTAAGAGGTAGGTCAATGCCTGTACCTAATGTACATAAGTGTGACATTTAACATGTCATGGAAACTGCTTTGAATAAATAATTGAGGAAAATCTATAATTCCCTTTTTTTGTTGTATGGATGGCCTTGGATTACACAGGGCTTAATGACAGTTTTAGAAAATACTTGCCACTCTCAGACTGATGAATAAAAATTGGAAGATGGCTCTTTGATTATTAATTACAGTGTAGTTGAGAGATTGGTTAAGGCAATAAAAAATGATCAAATTTGTTGTAAATTGCTTCTGCAATCATTGATATATAAAGCATGCTACTACTAATCAATTAGTTTTATGTATTAAGACCTATTAGCATGTCTTTTAAATACCTGGTTGACTTGATTTTAAATGACATGATGTTCTCTGTACCATATAACATTTTAAGACATTCTATTCTCCCCAAGCAAATTCTGTTGGAATCAAATGTTTCCAGTCCTAGAAGCCTACTTCTAGAGTCCTCATACGAAGTTTATAGTGAGCTTTAATGGGGTTTTAATTTGCACTAAATTTTATTTTCTGAAAGATTATGTTGAAATTATAATGTAGTGCTTTTTGTCGTACAATTAAAATCTTACAGCACTCATGCATTTTTGCACTGTCTTTTTTTTTTTTTTTTTTTTTTTTAGCTTTCCCTTCAGGTGAATACATATGTCTTATTTTCTTAGTTGAAAAGGTAAGGCGACTACTACCATGTTTAAAATAACAAGAACTTTAAATAATGGGTTCTTTTGAAAGATAGCTTATGCATCTTTCAGATAGCATTACAAGGAGAAGAAAAATAATTTGATAGAAGAAAAAGCAATTCCAGTTTGCTCCAGAATGTTCATGAAGAGGAATGTTAAGAGTAGGGAGATTATATTGGAAATTGTTCAGTTTTTGGCCTCGGGTTTGCTGTAAAATGTCCTGAGACCACTAAAAGAGCTGGTGGACATTTACTGTTTGTGCAGACTTACAAGTTTTTCAGAAAAGGGCGAATTGAATTAGATGTGTATGATAGTAGTAGCACTAACCAAGGTACTTGTACTCAACTTGAATACAGAGAAAGCCTAACAGTATTTGTCTCACTATTCCACTTCCTATGTTTGTGTCACTTGAGAACTCTTTAAGGAATGTGGGTCATTCATAGTGCTGGCCTGATGGAGAGAGGTTCCCACTATGGAGGGTCATGGTGTGGTGCTGAGCAGGTCTTTTACTTCGCAAAGGAACTCTGTAACCAGCTTGTGATTTGCCTTTTTGTTCTCAAAATCAGAGGATGGAACTAAATAATGGGTTTTGTTTTTGAAGGTTCTGCCAAGGTTCTATAATGAGATAATAGGAACTTTTGAAACAAAATAATCCTTTTCAGATTTATCAAAATATGTGGGACATTATATTTAGCAGATTTAAACACTTTATAGTTTTATATATTCAATGGAATAGATCCTTTCAAATGAATGGTTTTGAGGTTCAGCTCTGTCGTTTGCCCTGTGATGTTGGGTAAATAAAATTTTAACTTGAGGCATTATTTTCCAACTATACAGTTCTGTTTTCCTCAGGTATGGACATGTAAAAAGTACTTTGAGGATATTAAGTTTTAACTTTATCATGGGGTTAAATACACACTTTGAGGCCCCATCCTAACCTTAAGCAGAATCTTCAGGGGTGGAGCCCAGGCATCTGTATTACTTAAGATCCCTAGGTGATTCTAATGCTGAGGATTGAATACCAAAGCTGCATGTTATGACCATGTTTAAGAAACAGGGAAATCATGTATATGAGAAAGTATCAAATGTTAATTCTTGTATGTGCTGGGCAGTCTGAATATGAAGAGTATGATGTGGCCAGGCTGTGGGGAGTAGACAGCCCTTCACCATGAAGAGATGAGTGAGTGCCCTTTTTGATGCTTGCTCAGGCACCTGCATGGACTCCCTACTTTTGTTGTGGGCTCTCTGGCTGTGAACCTTCTGGAGACTTGACATAGAAGTTCTGTAATTCTGGTGAGTAAGTTTGGGAAGATGAAATGGGCAGGAGGGGAGAAGTCAAGGTAGGCTAAAATAGTTCTAGATTACAGAATAACTGTGATTCCCTTTGTAGAGATAGGAAATAGGTCAAATAAGTTTCATGGTCAAAGGCAGAAGAACATACAGTTTTGGGATTAAAAAATTGTAGGTGTTACTACCATGCTTGTGATTTCTATTGGTCATTCATCAGTTGGAATGTAAGCTTTCCTTAAAAGATTAGGATGATATCTAATACTTCTATACATACCCATTAATTTCTCAAAATCGATTATTTCTATCAATGTGGTAATTTAGAATAAATCTTACTGTTTTGGAACTGCTGCAGCACAGAGTAGGGGCTGAAAACTTGAATGCACAATGAATGAAAGATCTAAGATTGCCTAAATCTTTCTACTCAGTTCTAACAGATGTAATATAAATACTAAACAAGTGCTTTTCTTTCTGGTAGCTGGCGCCAGTTCATAAAAATGTAAGACATCTTGAAAACTCCTAAACTCTAAGACTACCTAGGAAACAGACATTATGTGGACTTGTTGCCTGGAAGCAGGATGATAGCTTGTGCTTTCAACATGCTGCAAGTGAAGAGGAGCCTGCAGAGGCACGTTACCATTTTTAGACCTATGCGTCTTGGCATGATAATATGTAAAATTGGGGGTGGAGCCAGATTAGGTAATCTTTAAGTTCCATGTCTTCTAGCAACAAATAGCTAGTATTCAGTGACAACCAGAATATAAATATATCTTATACATAATTATAAATTATAAAGAGGCAAATTTTATAGAGTTTAAAAAATAATACGTGGCACGTCCTTACAATACTCTAAATTCTGTCCAAAAGAATCTACCAACCTGGTAAAAAGCAAAATATTACTGGTGTGTCTTGTCTGGCCCACAATTAAGGGATCAGAGAATATACTGTGAATTAAACATGGGCTTCATGGCCATATACCACAGTCATTACTTGAATCAGTAAAAATACCAGCTTTCTAGCTGTGTGATCATGAATGTGTCATTTAACTTTGTTATTTTCTTTTTTATAAATTTTATTGTATTTTTTTCCATTAGTAACTTTGCTATGAAGTTAATAGCAAAGTTATTAACTTCATTGTACTTCATTGTACTAGCTGTACAATGAAGATAATATGAACTAACATTGTCATAGTACTTATTATGTGCCAGCCTATTCTATGAGCTTTATATTATGCTAACTTAATAGTTTTTACCTCTTCATGTCATTGTAAAATTAAATGATACCCATCCCCCAAAAGCACTTGGTACATTGTATCAGAGTAAATATGTATATCAAAAAATATAAAAACAGGCCTTTAGGGTGGTAAGATAGGAAGACAAAACCAGTGATTTATTATGGAAATGATAAGCTTCACAATTTTATCTTTACCTAAGGAAAATGCCTAATAGAAAACACAATGGTTTCAATTTCCATTTCAAATGAAAGACTTTGTACAAGAGGTAAAAATGCATATCTCTGGACTGTACTCATGTTCAGATTCTCCTATTTCTAAGGGAATTTTGAATACAAGGTCATTTCTGCGTAAGGATAAAATTATAGGGATTTAATCAATGCCATTCTATCATCTTTTTCTATTAAGTAATAATAGTTAACAAATAGCACTTGCTTTGTGGTAGACATAAATCTATGTAGTGGTGGTACTAGCTTCATTTTACAGATGAGGGAACAGAAACAGTTTAACTGACTGTTCAAAGTCACTTAGATGGTACGTGGCAGAATAGAGAGTTAGGCCTTGGCAGTCTGATTCCAGGGTTTGTGCTTTTTAAAGGGAGGCTAGGGAAGTAGTAGACCAGTGTAATAGAACAAATGAGATTATGGAAAAGGAATGGGTACAATGATGAGTCAAGGGACACTCAAGGGACAAGGTAATACTTCCAGTTCCCTCCTCCTCCAGTCCTCCTACCAGAAGAGAATGCTTTCATGATTGTTGGTTGCAGAACTCTATAATTACATGTAACAATTTATTGGTACCTATTGGGGATGGAGAGAAAAAGGGTTAAGTTGGTATTATATTTGTACTTAAAAGAATGATGATGATTGAAAGGACAATTGCCATGGTGATGATTATAATCTTTTTGAAGTGTTTCCACCATATCCTCCTAAGAATCTTTCTTGTTTTTTGGGAATCTTTGGCCTGAAATAAAAATAAACACAAATTTAAGGTTTTCATTTCTGGATTAATGGGCACACTTAAATAATTAGAGATATCTAAAAGGAAGATTTAGTTTGGTTTTGACCAATCTCATAAAGTCTCAATAGAACTTAACAAAACAAAGCTTTTATAAAATGATGCACCAAGACTCCAGGTGACTTCCTTATTGTGTTCAAACGTACTTTTGTTAGGTGTATTAATTTTATGACTTTGAACAAGTTACTAACTCTTTGAGCCTTAGTTTCCTCATCTTGACTTTGTGATTTTATTTAAATGCCGCTATCTCTTACAACCCTATTTAAAATTGATACTTCCATGTCCATCCCAGAAGCCCTATTCCCCTTCAGTATACTATTTTTCTCCAAAGTACTTATTTAATATGATATAAAATATACTTATTTGTAGTTTGTTGAGAATGTAAATGCTATGAAGGCAGGGATTTTTGTCTGTTTCATTCACTGCTATATTCCTAACTGCATGCTAATAGAGCAGGGATTCAATTAGCATTTGTTGGGTGAAACAAATAAGTAAATCTATTAATGTGGGTAATAACATCTGTCACACAGTAGCCCAGACTGTGAGGACTAACTAACTAAGATAGTGAATGTACTATGTCTAGACCTTCATATAAGAATAAGTTTTGTGGGGCTTCTGGGCAAGATGGCAATGTAGCAGACATGGCTCACCTCTTCTCATAACCACATCAAAATTACAACTAAAATACAGAACAACCATCACTCAGGAATATCAGAAATCAAGTTGAATGGAAATCTGACAACTATAGGATTGAAGAAACCACATCCATCCAGACTGGTAGAGGGGATGCAGACGTGACCCCAGGCCCACGTGGATAAAAATTCAGGAGGGATAGCTTGGGAATGAGGAGTCCCAGACCAACAGCAGGCCCCTCTCCAGTGCCAGAAAGATAAGTTCCCACAACTTGTGGCTGCGGAAAGCAGCAGGGACTGAGTTGGTGTAGGAGGCTGTTGGAACCGTATCCTCTTAAAAACCCACACACTGACTCACCTACTCAGACTCCCTCTGAACTTCGTACAGGGTAGCACGTTGAAGAGAACGGATAGTATATGGGGAGGAACTGAAATTTCTGGCATCTGGGCAAGTAGAGGCCATTGCCCTTTTGCAGAGCCCTCTCTGCCACAGAACTGGCAAGCTGGTGCCATACCTGAAACTCCATCAACCTAGCTAACACTGACCCACCATGGAGACCCACAGAGGCTATACCCTACCCAACTTACAGGCCCACTCAAGCTGCTTTTCCATAAGAATGGCTGGTCTTTGCTCCTAAGTCCTATGAAACAAACAACAGCTGGCTTCTGTGAGCCCCAGCAGCAGCCAGATAAGAATCACAGCTTGGCTTCACCTGGGAATCTCCAAGCCCAACACAAGTAGCAGACATCTCAGATTGCTTTACAGCTCAGGCAAGGAGCTATGGGCAAAACACAGATGGGGGCTGACCTTGGCTTGCACCACCTGGGAAACATCAGGGCCAGTGAACCCAGTGGACAGCTGCAGACCACAGCAGAGCACCACCAACCTGCCTATGCACAGCTGATCCTCCATGGAGGGTGGAGATTGGTGGTCAGTGATTACAGCCACTCCTTGCAGCTAACTGGCCTGGGTAAATCCCTTTCATTGATCTGCCAACAGCAACCAAGTTTCAACTACAAGAGGAGGGTGTACTCAGTCCACATGGAGGGTACACCTTGAGTACCCAGGTAGGGTGATAGTGGAAGGCTGCCACTGGACCCTACGGGTCCACTACATTAGGCCACGCTATCAAGACTCAGAGTCAAAGCAGCCCTACCTAATACATAGAAACAAACACAGGAAGGCTTCTGAAATGAGGAGACAAAGAGAGATGGCCTGAATGAAAGAACAGATGAAAACTTGAGAAAAAGAGCTAAATGAAATGGAGATAAGCAATCTGTCAGATGGAGAGTTCAAAACACTGGTTATAAGGATGCTCAAGGTACTTAATGAGGACCTCAGCAGCATAAAAAAGACCCAGTCAGAAATGAAGGATGCACTGATTGAAATAAATAATTTACAGGGAAATAATAGTAGAATGGATGAAGCTGAGAATCAAATCAATGATTTGGAACATAAAGCAAAAAACAACCACACAGAACAGAAGAAAAAATAATAAAAAGCAAATGAGGATGGTATAAACAGCATCTGGGACAATTTGAAGAGGTCTAACATTTGCCTCATAGGAGTACCATAAGGAGAAGAGAAAGAGCAAGAAATTAGAAATCTATCTGAAACAATAGTGAAAGAAAACTTTTCTAATTTGGAGAAGGAAATAGACATGCAAGTCCAGGAAGTGCAGAGAGTCCCAGTTAAGAAGAATACAAAGAGGCCCATCATTATTAAAAGGCCAAAAGTTAAAGACTCAAAAGCAAGAGAAAAGAAGTTACCAGAGGTTTCCAGATGGGAGAGGGTAGGGGGAGAATGAGTTAAGAGATGAGGGGATTAAGAAGTACAAATAGGTAGTTACTGAATCATCATGGGGATGTAAAGTTACAGTACAGAAGATGGAGTAGCCAAAGAACTTATACGTGTGACCCATGGATATGAACAATAGTGGGGGGATTGACTGAGGGAGTAGGGGGCATGGGGTGGAGGGGGACAAAGGGGGAAAAATTGGGAAAACTTTAATAATATAATCAATAGAATATAATTAAAAATAAGTTATGCCATTATAACTAATATTTTAAGAAATTTTATTCATTTTTTAGATGGAAGGGAGGGAGAAAGAGAGGAAAAGAAACATCACATGCGTTTGCCTCTTGCGCTCCTCCTGCTGGGACTGTAGCCCAGAACCCAGGCATGTGCCCTGACTGGGAATTGAATGGGTGACATTTTGGCTTGCAGGCCAGCACTCAATCCACTGAGCCACACCATCTAGGGCTATAATTAATATTTTTTATGAATAATGAGATGGGTTTTAAGTACTTTATGACACCAAAAAGTTTCATGTCTTAACCTAATTAAACCTAAATAAAATAGCTCACTTTTAATAGCATACAAAATATTATTGAAAGAATTCAAGGAGCAGTAGGGAGAAATAAGACAAGGCCATGCAAAATTGTAAAATCCTTTTTATTTTTTATACTACCCAAAGTTATATTGTTTTCATTTGATCTACTCCTTTTGTATTTTAAACATGTAACTTTCTTCTGTGACCATGATACAAGTAAATTGCTTGGTGCTTATATGGATTTCTGTTGTCTGCCACATGAATAAGTAGTAAAACCGCAACTTTATTCATGCATCAGATCAGTTTCTTTACTTTAGTGAATATGGTGACTTTCCAAGAACAAAGTCAAAGTATGTGATTACAGTACCTCTGATAAATGGCATGGGTCCTGACATGCTACTCAGATGTCCTCACGACTCTAATGTATGACAAGATATGGGAGCCTTAGGTTTATAGGACAAAGATGCTGTTGGTAATTCCCAAGGACCTAACATATGAAAGCGAGTGATTAGTTGTATTTTCCAGGATATTGTAATTTATTGAATGCTTTAAACTCAGGTACTGTATTGACATACTTTATATGTGTTTTTGCATATTAGTATGCAATATTCATAATAATCTTGGGGGAGTGTTCCTATTTTATAGCATTGAAAAAAATGAGCCTGAAAGGTTTTAAGTTACTTGCCTAAGGGTGGAGCTGAAATTCAGATCTAACTGTATGATTCTGTACTGCCTTGTGTAGAAGTAAAGTATAAGCAGATTTTACATTCTTCTCTTAGATTATTTGCTTTCTCTTTTATTAATGTAATATGCATACATAGTTTGAAAAGTGAGAATTCTACAAGGCTTGTGAGTAAGAACATCATTCTCCTGCCCTGCTCCTTCCTACCCCAATCCTATTTTTAGAGGTAATCACTTTCATATCTTTTGTTCAGATGTTTTATTTGTTGCTATATCACTATTACCTGGAATGGTGGTTCTCAACTAGGAGCGACTGTGTTCTCCCAGGACATTTGACAGTGTCTGGAGATGTTTTGATTGTCATGAATGGAGGAGGTGCTACTGGCATCTAATGGGTAGAAGCCAGAGATGCATATACAATAGTCCCCCTACTCACATAGCCACCCCCACCCCTCAAGTAATTACCCAGTACAGAATGTGCCAAGGTTGAAAAACCTTGACCTAGAACATGTCTGACATAATAGTGGGTGCTCAATAAATATTTGTTGAATGTACCTCATTTAGCTGATTATTTTTTTCATGGTGTTTGCCTTTGCATTACTGAAGAGCATACATATATATTTCTTGATTTTTCACTTTTCAACTATGCAAAAGAGGATATAATTCCTATTATACCTCTAAACCCTTTCCCCCCCCAAACACACACCTTTCCTTTCTTTTCTATCTTCTTTTTATTTAACTAAAAAATTGTAAATATTTGCTAAGCCATGGAGTATATTTGATTACATTGACTTTAATGTATAACTTTCCAGTTTCTCTAGAGCTAATCATATGTAGACAGTTAAACAAAATCATTTTAATTGTTAGTTTTTAATCTACCAACCAGTAATTCATTCCCAGACTCTTCAAAGGAGCTGAAAAATAGCCTTCCTTTGATTTCTCCTGTGTTTGGATCCTCCTGTTTTATCTCAAAGAAGTTTATCTCAGAGCATTTTGACCTGATGCATCCTGGCTTGGTTGGGCTCTGGGTTTACCATAATAGCTTTAATCTTGGGATCTTCATCAATATCCTGGGAATGCCTGTCTTTTGTTGTGGGCCATCGTTTTGTCAATCTTACCTTTCCCTTTCTTGATTTATTCCTTCCTACTGGTGGAAAATATTTGCCAAAGATGTCCTTAGAAAGGGTGAGTAGGAGATACATTTTTGAGAACCTACATGCCTAGAAATACCATTATTACATGCTTACAGTGAAGTTGATCATTTATTGGGTATAGAAATCTAGTGTGGAAATCATTTTGTCTCAGAATTTTGAAAATATCCCTCCATTTTTGAAACACCCATCTATTGCTATTGGGAAATCTGATACTATTCTAATTGCCAAGTTTTTGTTTTTCCCCTCTGAAAGCCTTTAGAATCTTCTTTTCTGATGTTCTGTAATTTCAAGATTACATGCCCTGCGGTGGTCCTTGTTTTTGTACATTGAATCTGAAAACTTTGTTATTTAGATCTAGGACTTTTTCATATTACTTTGAATTTCTCCCCTCTGATTCCTTCATTTTCTTTTTCTGAAACTCCTGTTACACCTATGTTGGACCTCTTAGACTGATTCTCTTATCTTTCTTTTCTTTTCTTTTTTTCCCCTCTACTTTCTGAGAGAATATCTAAATTTTATAGTACAATGGTACCACTGAATTTAATCTTTTTACTACTGTTTTAATTTCCAAAAGATCTTTTTTTTGGTCTATGAATAAGCTTTTCTATAGCTTTCTGTTCCTGTTTAAGAGATGTCTTATCTCACACTATTTCTCTCAAGATATTAGAGAGCCTGGACTGAGTGCCAGCCTGTGAACCAAGAGGTCTGCAGTTCCATTCTCATTCAGGGCACATGACTGGGTTGCAGGAAGGGTCCTCAGTTGGGGGCCTGCAAGAAGCAACTGATGGATATATCTCTTACACAATGATGTCTCTCTCTCTCTCTCTTTCTCCCTCCCTTCCCCTCTCTTTAAAAATAAACAAACAAACAAATAAATAAATAAAATAAATAAATAAATAAATAAATAAATAAATAAATAAATAAAATCTTTACAAAAAAAGACATTAGAGAGCTTTTTGAAAAGGACGGTTTCTTTCCCTGGCTGGTGTGGTTCAGTGGATTGAGTGCTGTCCTGCGAACTGAAAGGTCTCTAGTTCAATTCCCGGTCACCACACATGCCTGGGTTGCAAGCCATGTCCCCTGGTTGGGAGCATACTAGAAGCAACCAATGGATGTTTCTCACACACACTGATGTTTCTCTTTCTCTCTTTCTCCTTCCCTTCCCCTCTCTAAAAATAAATTAAAAAAAAATTTAAATGTCATGTTTAATAGAGCTACTATTTGGGGAAAAATCTTTGGGACAGTTCAGTCTATCAATACACAACTGATTTCTTTTTTAGAGAAATGAAAATATAAAAGCACCCCAGGCTTCACAGTTTTTATTAATCTAAGTATTTATAAACTTAAAGAATGGCACTTTCTTTTGCTTTTGCATTATCTGTTTTGTCTGAGTTCTGTTTTTCTTATTTAAATGTATTTTTAAAAAGATTTTGTTTATTCACTTCCATAGAGAGAGGAAGGGAGAGAGAAAGAGAGGGAGAGAAACATTGATCGGTTGCCTCTCGAATGCCCCCAACTGGGGACCTTGCCTGGAACCCAGGCATGTGCCCAGGCTGGGAATCAAACCAGTAACCTCTTGGTTCAGAGACTGGTGCTTATTCCACTAAGCCACACCAGCTGGGGCATAAATGCATTTTTTAAAATTATAGAGACTTTCCTCAAATATCTCATGATCTGTGTTGTTGATTTACTAAAATGATTGGAAACTCAGTATGAGTGAGGGCTGTCATTTGGTGGGCTTCCCTATAGGGTAATGTGGTATGGACCTGACTGTTTCACTGGGGGAATGCCTCAATTGCTGTAGGTTAGTATCTGTAAATTTTTTTCCCTTCGTCTAGTCAGCATTCCTAGAGAGAGTTCCTCTAATTTCCTGCCTGTGTGAAGCTGGCCGGGAGCTGGGTTGGGGAGTGGTTACCATATTCAGAATGCAGATTTGCACTTAGCCATTCTGATTTTAGTGGTGTCACTGTGGCCTCAACTGCACCTGGTGTTTAGAACATCTCTGGTCTATTGTTTTTAGATAATAAAATTTATTATCCTTTGTCAGGAATAAGAAGAGGAAGCAATGTGGCTGTAAAAAGTAGGGAAGTGGCTCTACAGGTAACATGTTCTTTTTAAAGACTTTATACCCAGTCTCTTCTTTGCAGACCCATATACTGCATGCCTCCATTTTCTGATCCTTTCCAAGGTTCTATGGCCTGAGTCAGTTTGCATCTTAATGTCTTCTGCTTGCAAGCTTATGTTTCAAGCTTTTACTGCTCTACTGGGACTAATAATTACTGATAATCCATTTCCTATCTTCCAAAATTGTTGACATTTCTTATCTGTTGTTTTTTCTCTTGTTTTTTTATCCTAGTGGTTTATACATTAAAATTTTCATTGTTTTACCTTTCATTTTATTGGACTTTTGAGAGGATATCAAGATAAATGTGTATGTTTAATCTGCCAACTTAAACTGTTACCCATACTTATCTGTAGGCAGACTGACAGAAAGCTTATTGGTCTACTTTTTGTTAAGAACCAAATCTGCTTTTAAGAACATACAGTGGAATCCTTTACAAAAAGGCCAAGGGAAAAGGGAGGGAGAAAACTAATTTAGCTAGGAAAAAATAGCAGTTTTACTGAGAACAATTATGTGCTATATAAAATAATGTGAGAAAAACTGTAAAATACTAAAGTAAAATTTAATCTTTTATTGAGCTGCTTCTACTCAGCTGGCTTCAGAGAGGAAGTAATTTGTTTCCTCCATGTAATCATGAACATACAGTGTATACATAAAAGTGGAATATGTTTGGAAGGTAAGGCAGTAAAGTGAAATAAGTTTTCTAAAATTTTTTTGCTATAATATTCTGGAACTTTGATATTGCCTCTTTTCCTATAAGAAAGGCACATATATAATTTAATAAAGTAATATATAAAGTAATATTTCTGGTGATATGGTGGATTATATAAACCCATAACCCTGCCATTATTGCTACTCAGAAATGCTGGATAAAATAAGAGAAGCAAACATTTAAATGCATAACTCAACCTTGGAAGAAAGTAAGAGTAAGGCCACATGCAGAAATCTAGGAGGGCAGTGAGAAATTGCACTGATGTGCAGCTCCTCTGGATTTGAGAGGGTGCTGATGTTAGCCTCTGTCATCCAGGACCTAGAATATTAGTGCTCACAGGGACAGCATACTAAGCCTTGGGCTCACATGAGGAGAATGACGGAGCTACATGGAATTTCCATCCTCCCTCTTCACTAGGCTCAAGACTTTGGAGTCTTCCTTGACTCTCTCACCTCATATCCATCCAATCTGTTAGCAACTCTAGTTTGCTCTACCTCCAAAATATATCCACAGTCCAACTACTACTCATCACCATACTGCAGTCAATATTCAGTGCTACTGACACCTTTACCACTTTGTTGGAATTTTGTTTCTTGCTGAAACTCAGAATTTTCACGTGAAACAGTTTTCTATCTACCTGACATACTCCCTCACAGAATTTCCTTTAGTGCAGATGTGGTAAAGACAGCCAGCTCTCCAGTGAAGACTTCAGTTCCCTTCCATAACGTGGAGTTGTTGATGGCAAGAAACTCTAATCAGGCCACATTTCTCAGGCCCCTCACCCCACTGAATGCTATGCCCGTCTCTAACCTTTGCACCTGTACAAAGCTAGAAGACTAATTCTTATCAACAGATTGTGAGTAGAAGTGATGGGTGTCACTTTGGGGCTACAGTGGGCTATAAGCAAATGTGCTTCCTTTATTCCCTATTTAACTACTACCACTTGAAATTTAAATATTGAGGCCCAAGGCAATGGCAGAGTCACTAAATGGAAAAAGCTTGGGTTACTGGATTACCATGTGGAAGTCTGCCTACTGAAAACCCTGCCTCAGACTGTTACACAACCAAGAAATAAACCTCTATTGAATAAAACATTGAAAACCTGAGGTATGTTATTACAACTAGTGTTTCTCTAACTAATATGGAAATTGGTAGTAAGATGAGATGTTGTTATTACAAAATTCCAAAATAGTACCTTAACCATCATGTGGTAGACAGTGAAGGGACAAGAAAGAGAAAGACCTATGCTATGGAGGGTAAAATATTTGCTAAAACTATCACCTGTGACAACTTAGAAGAAAGACAAAGGACCTATTGAGTCTGTCATTTTAGAAAAAAATGTTGGAAAAGAAAATGGTAGTAGTGTGAGTTCTTGTTATTGGCTACCTTAGGCAAAGCAACAATTTTTTTAACTTATTTATTTTGGTAAAGACAGGAGCTTACAGCCAAGAAGGAGGTGTCGGTAGATGTGCTTCAATTCCTTGCACAACCAAAAGGATAACAACCAATTTAAAAACAAAAAATAACCAGAACTGCCAAAAAATCGAACTGTATGAAAGTCCAACAACCACGGAGTTAAAGAAGAAACATTCATCTGGACTGGTAAGTGAGGCAGAGATGGGAAGCCAGGGCAGCAAGGACATGCAACAAAGTGGTGGCTGGTGGACTGGGTGGTCCACGTTCACATGTGACTAAGCCTGGAGGAGCAACTGGGGGGTGAAGCAGACCTTGCAACCCAGGGTTCCAGTGTAGGAAACTAAAGCCTCAAAACCTCTGACTGTAAAAACCTATGGGTGTTGTTGTGGTGGGAGAAAGTCCCAGTCTCACAGGAGAATCCGTTGGAAGGGTCCGCAGGATCCTAGAATGTACACATGCTTACCCACCCAGAAATCAGCACCAGAGAGGGAACAATCCACTTGTGGGAGGCAAGGGAAGTGACTGAAAGTGGGGCAAGAGCCAAGCAAACAGCATTGTTCCCCTTCTGGCCCCTCCCTCACATACAGCACCACAACTCAGTGAAGTGGGTGTTCCTGCCCTGGCAAATACCTAAGGTTCTGCCCCTTACAATGTAACAGGTGTGTCAAGCCAGAGAATTGTGGCCAAAATGAAAGAACAGATCAAAACTCTAGAAAAAGAACTAAGTGACAAGAAGTTAGCCAACCTATCAGATGCAAAGTTCAAACTACTGGTAATCAGGGTGCTCACAGAAATGCTTGAGTATGGATGCAAAATACAGGAAGAAGTGAAGTCTATACAAAGTGAAATAAAGGAAAATGTACAGGGAACCAACAGCGATGGGAAGGAAATGGGCTCAAATCAATGATTTGGAACATAAGGAAGAAATAAACATTCAACCAGAACAGAATGAGAAACAAGAATTCAAAAAAAATGAGGAGACACTTAGGAATCTCTGGGACAACTATAAAGCTTCCTTCCAATATCTGAATCATAGGGGTGCCAGAACAAGAAGAGAAAGAACAAGAAATTGAAAAGTTATTTGAAAAAACAATGAAGGAGAACTTCCCCAGTCTGGCAAAGGAAATAGACTTTCAGGAAGTCCAGGAAGCTCAGAGAGTCCCAAAGGAGTTGGACCCAATGAAGCACAAACCAAGGCATATCATAATTACGTTACCCAAGATTAAAGATAAAGAGGAAATCTTAAAAGCAGCAAGAGAAAAGGAGACAGTTACTTACAAAGGGGTTGCCATAAGACTATCAGCTGACTTCTCAAAAGAAACCTTACAAGCAAGAAGGGGCTGGAAAGAAGTATTCCAAGTCATGAAAGGCAAGGACCTACATCCAATATTACTCTATTCAGCAAAGCTATTATTTAGAATGAAAGGGCAGATAAAGTGCTTCCCAGATAAGATAAAGCTAAAGGAGTTCATCTTCACCAAGTCCTTATTATATGAAATGTTAAAGGGATTTATCTAAGAAAAAGAAGATCAAAACTATGAACAGTAAAATGACAACAAACTCATAACTATCAACAACCAAACTTACAAAAAGAAAAACAAAGTAAGCAAACAACTAGAATAGGAACGGATTCACAGAAATAGAGATCACCTGGAGGGTTATCACTGGGGAGAGAGAATGGGGAGAGTGGGGGAAAAGGTACAGGGAATAAGAAGCATAAACAGTTAGTACAAAATAGACAGGGAGAGATTAAGAATAGTATGGGAAATGGAGAAGCCAAAGAACTTAGGTGTATGACCCACGGACAAGAACTGAGGTGGGGGAATCATGGTGGGAGGGGGAGTAGAGGGTGGAGGGGAAAAAAGGAGAAAAAAAATGGGACAACTGTAATAGAATAGTCAATATAATATATTTAAAATAACTATATTCTAATAAAGAATTTTGAACACATACAAAAGGTGACAGAATGGTATAATGAATCCCAACGCATTCAACATGCAGTTAGTTATAACAATGATCAATTTATGGCCAATTTGGTTTCATTCTTACCCAATCTTTCTCTCCCACTCCTG
>PVKM010007197.1:0-42225 GCA_004027735.1 Carollia perspicillata | reverse complement strand
CACGATAAATCTCAGGTAACAGTTCAAACCCAGGTGGCAGGGCACTTTCTGCTCAGGAGGATGGATGGCACTTACCTGAGATCCTCAGGGTTCTTTATCTCCTCTAAAGGCTCATTCATGAATCTGATACACTTCCAGATAACAACAGTGTCAGTGAATCTTCTGTTAGTTAGGCTGGGGTGAGGGAGCTGCATGATCACCTCAGCACTCCAGCATTTATTCAGAACCCATGTTGTACTTAGAACTAATCTAGGCAATACGAAATAACTCTTTTTATCTTTATGTATTTTATTTAATCCACATAACTTCTTGGGTTACATACCGGAAAACCCACATGGTCATAAAATCAGAAAAGAACAACTCTTGGTGTCAGCATACACACATTTTAGTCTTCATGTATTATTCTGTAACATGACAATACATTGTTACACATATTTAGATTAATATAATATTAAGAGCACAATTAATTTAAAATATGAAAATCTCAGCTTCAAGTTTATTTCTGCCACAGGTTTGGAATAAACAAAACCTCCGCTGTGATACAAGACCTACCATTATGATTTTATGGTAAAATTTAATTGTTTTACATTTAAGTATTTAAGGTCATTAGATGTGCTACAGCCAAAACTGAAAATGTGGACTCTACAATGAGAGCGATGGGTCCCAAGGCCAACTGAGACTTTAAAAAACAAACAACAAAAAAAAAACCCCATGAATTCTGTGAAGCATGGTACTCTGGAAATGTTTAAAGCAGATTTTTAGTGGCTTTATTCAAACAAATAATCACACTATCAAACTATCACCTATAAATAGTGTTTTTTTAATGCTTGTCTACTATTACTACTTTTCTAAATGAAATATTAAGTTTTATTAAATTTAGATTAAAATATTAAGAAAAGTTTTGGAAATTAACAAAGAAAATGGTAGAATATCTACATGTACTGGCAAAAGTATTTCACAATGGAATAGAAATATGAATATTTAAAATAACTTACATAAAGATATTGATCAAAATTCACAGTATAATTTATAACGTATATTTAAGAGCTCTCCCCCTTACCTTCAATTGTACACAATAAATGATTCTACTGTTAGTAAATGAATAAATTATCCATTTCATATCTCAGTTTGCATTTTATCATTGCTTTTTGGCCATATCTTAAACAATAACTAAATTTCCCAATCAGTTACTTAAAATATTCCATAGACCTGAGTATGGGCAATCAAAAAGGTAAATTTCTGTTAATATTTCAATATGAATATAATAAATAAAGTTAAGCATTGATTTTGTATTTTCTGATTTGACTCACAAACTCTCATGAACTACTAGCAGGCTGTGTGCATATGTTTTATATCCAGGAATCTACATGTTGATGCATGCAGCCCACACCATGCCATGTTCCCAATATACCTGCAGGTCTGTTAAAATCATTAAAGATATAAGTTTTCATATTATTTCAAGTGGTGATATACTTAACTCTACTTAAAAATTATACTAGATGATGTCATCATACTTGTATAAATACTTCTGAATTACTATTATATGTAGAATGCGATAAAACACAGGAGGGTTTTCAATATTTCTGTTGTGGTGCAACAAATCGATGCAAACATTTGAAATAATACACAAAAGGCACAGCAATCCTGATACAACTAAAATTACAACAATTATAATAAGATAAAAACAGATTTCTTAAATTCCAGTGAGAAAATCAAAACTTTTTTGGTGAGGGGGTGGGCACAAAAGGTCATAAATATTATTCAATCAGAGTAAACATTCCGATAAGTAGGAGTATCGAGCTGACCACTTTTTAAAATATATTTTACACTAA
Organism: Carollia perspicillata; assembly: GCA_004027735.1. Taxonomy (NCBI): domain Eukaryota; kingdom Metazoa; phylum Chordata; class Mammalia; order Chiroptera; family Phyllostomidae; genus Carollia; species Carollia perspicillata. The sequence goes on along the minus strand of PVKM010007197.1, from coordinate 40,393 downwards.
AACATTGATTTGAAAAGGACTCATATTTAATAAGTTTATCTTTCTCCAGAAAAAGATAAACAAAGGTATGTTATATACACATTTGTAGACAACACAACTAACGGACTGAATTTTGGTGGGTGTAGAAAAGCACGATGCCACCTTACTGGAGTGGAAAAAGGAAAACATCACATATGAGCATGCACTTTTAGGCAATACAGACATGAATTTTATTAAAATGGCATTAATATCAGATAATGTGGGCTTTCTAGCTTTGCAGTGTATTAATTTCAAAAATATATATGAATGCTAAAATAGGAATCATCAGAGTACTATGTAAGCTTGAAATTTTTCACCTTGAAAGATGGAGTAATGTTTAGCAAAATGCAGAAGACTATTATATAAGAAATGATCACAAAAATGCTAGAAAACAAATCATTTTTATGATTTAACATGACCACACTTAACATTAATTCAGGAAGACTTTCTGTAGTCCAAAATTAGATGTTGATACCAGTGACAAGTGTAATAAATACACTGATTATCTTAATTTGTTCCAGAGAAAATTCTGTCTACCTTGTGTGACTTTGCATCAACGAGGAAATACCAGATAGTGAGTTTGGTGGGGACAGGTTTGTTACAACCTTCTAAATCTTGTACAAAACATATTTTATTTATTAATTAATGAAGTGCTTAACATGGCTAATGATCCACAGTGATGAAATTCAAGTTGTGATAACTAGAGTGACATTCACAACAAAAAAATCAAACTAGAGAAAGGCTTTTGTTTTGCCTGATTCTCCTGTTTAACAGGGAAAAAAAGTAAACACACAACTGACCTAAGCAGATCGGTGAGTGGTACTTACCGGCATGACAATGCTGTAGTGGATGCAGAACCCAGGTTCAGAAGGGAAGTATTCATCAGATACGAATCTTATCCTGATTTGATTTCCTTTAGAAATCTGTTTTCCTGGCACAGTCCCAGAACCACACCAGCGCCCTAATACTGTTCCATCACTGGGGTCCTCAACTTCTACAAAATCGTACCTGCAAAGAGAAAAAGAGAAGAGAGACATAAGGTCCTAATTTGTCCATCTGGCAATTCAAATTCCACTTCTGAGGTGCAATTAATCCATGGACCATGGCTATGAGTTTATCTCAAACTTAGCTGGGAAAATTTAATCAAATATTCCAAAATAAGAGATGTACTAAAAATGCATCCCAAACGAAGAAATATGAGTCTTTTATCCTAAGGCCTCTCATTTTACTGTTAATGAACTTCAAATCTACCGAAGAGCCATCTCCAAACTTAAATAGTTTGTATGAAGCAACCATCTCTGACATCCAATTCATGAATTATTCTATTTAATTTCCATTTGGACGGGACAGCCTTACGCCAATCTGAATTCCTGTTATCACTGCCCATTACTTTCTGACAGTGGCTCTTTCATCCTAGTCAGGCTCCTTGGCTCCCTCTAGTCATCTGTGATGCAATGTGATCCAAGCTTCTCCAGAGCCACTTCATTCCAGACACATCTTTCAAACCTCACTTTGCACTGCACCGCCTCTGGGTGTTCTCAGCTCACGGTCATCTTTCTGTTTTTGATAGAAACATTTTCAATTTTAAATATCGATCCATCGTCTCACTTAAGCTGTTAAATCCTTGAAGAAAGGAATCAGTTCTTACATACTTTTATTCTACATTGCACTACACACAGAATCTTAAACATAAGAAACCATGATCATTTTTTTTAAACAAAAGCTAACTTTGGTGTGGGAGGTTTAGAGAAGTGGTAGTCATCGACAGCAGTATTGCCCCATTAGAGAACGTTTCAGAAATTTGCCCAGGCATTTGGGGTTGTCTCAATGACCAGGGAAGGGAGGGCACATGAAATGTGGGCAATGTCCAGGAATGTTCAACAACAGAAGTCCCGGAAGTGAGTATTTGCCCCACACCCTCCAGTCTTGACAAGGAGTCACTGGACATTTGCGTAGATGCTATTTCTGCTATTGTTCATCTGAGTGTAGAACCCATTATTGCCCTACATGCAAACACAAATATGTATTGCAGTGTAAAATTTACTTTAAGCTGACTTTCCAGAAATTTAAATAAGTAGAAGAAAGTTTCAATACTTTGGAACTTTACCAAGAGTTACTCACTATTTTGGAAAAAAACATATCAGTAACAGGTACACTGCTTATACTATTTGCATCATAACTAAAGCAAGTACATATACCCATATTAGTCTATATTAATAGCTGTCATTACCACAATGATTCTACATAAAGGGTATGAATATACAACTACTTCCTTTTATTTTCTAGTGTAACTGTGCATGGGTATTTATATATTCAAATACATTATTTTAACATAAGTTACTTTGTTATTATATCAGTTTATACAGTATGTAGGCCAGTATTTTTATCTTTAAAATGACTGCACACATAAATAGGTGATTACTTATATTAATTATATTTCAGAATACTAAATAGAACATTGAAAGTTTTTGTTAAAAAGCAAGTCTGACAAGGTTGGAAAACCATCGGTGGATTTTTTAAAAGACTAAATTCAGTAACTACCATAGAACTAAAAACAATATTTTTTGTGTATTATTGAATTTACAGAAGAAAAAATGTTGAAAAAGGAAAATGTATATAATGAGCCAATTATACTTATAAATGATTGTCCTAAAGAAATATCTGGATTTCTCTTATGGCATGTACCTTCACCTTTTTTTGCCTAATTTTCCTTATCCTTAAGTTGAGGATAACTCACAAGGATACTTTAAGAAAGGAAAATGGGACAGCACATGTGTGATGCCTGAAACATTGTTGGCACTCAGTTGCTACTCAATAAAGTTTGCTCCTCATCCCTATGCTGCACTGCTACCCCACCCCACATCTACCTTTTAATATAGCGTTGAGAGTTGTAAAGCAATAAATAAGAAAACTTGAATACAAAGGGAAGAGGTTGTTTCTGCTAGATCATGTGATGAGTCTGGTGTTATAAATTATAAGTGCATCAGCCAGCCAATAAACCATTGCAGAAAATTTGGTGTATGCATGAGGTGGGACCAGAGAGGGATAAGGTCAGTGGTAAGAGAGTTGGGTGGAATAGACGTTAAGTAGTTATTTTAGATATACCTGTTACAGAAGTTGATAGCTACCACTTTAAACCAAAGCATCATTTTTTATATAAAGATTGTTTACTTGTGAAACAAAGCCTCTATTCATAGAGTATCAGTTTGTTCTGTCCCTATCTGATGTAGGTTACCACCACAGTGAAGTTTGCTGAGAGCCAGATTTCAGGCCTGGTCAATCATTCTATAAGGATTTATGAGGGACTGACTTGGTGTAAAGTGCTATGCTCAATTCTCAGGATACAAAGATAAAAGTATACCTTCTTTAAGCTCATGGTCCATAAAACATTTTGGTGCGTGCTCTAATAAGCAAATATAGGAAATTACTGTGGAATACTGGCAGAGTGAGAGTAATTCTATACAGTGAGATTAGGGTCAGCTTACAAGGAGACATTTGGGCTGTCAATGAGTTGTGATTGACCAGTGGTGAAAAGGGGGGAAATGGAAATGCATTCTAGCGAGAGGTGCAATACAAAAGACGGAATAGAAGGAGGGGGCCAGGCATGGTCAACTGTGAAGAGAGGATGCAAACCAAAGAAGAAGACAGAGATCGAGCTGGAAAAATCGGTGTAGGCGGGAAGGTATTTCTGAGTCAGATGTTTGAATGTTATTTTGTGGGTCAATATTGCAAACAGATAAACACAGTTTTAATAGGAAGTATATTTTTTAATTAAGTCAACATTTTAAAAAGGTGAACTTTTAGTGGAAAATCTGGGTATCTGCTTTTTTAATTAAAAACATGATAATAGTAAATAGCATTAGCCCTTGTGTGACCATGAAGGCTCCGATCTCCAGAAATGGTGTCAGCGCCAGGAGAGGAGGTAACTTTGTGTAATTGACAGTATTACCCCAAGCGCTTGTGGGCCAGGCACATAGTAAATACTGAATCAGTGTTTGGTTAATGAAGGAACGAACACTGTCCCTTCCTTCCTTCATACCAACTGAGGTTGAAACCAAGGGGAAATAGCACATGCTCTTTCTAGTTTCAAAAAATCCCCAACTACTTTCTACGCTGTTAAAAAAAAAACTTCGCTGTTAAAAAAAAAACTTCCAAGATCTTCATTTATTTATCTTAATGGCCCATGCAGACGTCTAAGTTTGTCACCCTGGCAGCATACGAGACACAGCTAGGAAGCTTTAATAGGGGAGGAACATAGAATCATCACATACCTGAGGAATGCCAGGAAGCAATATTTCAAGTGTGGGTAGAAAGGAAAGATGCTTTACAAAAACATCCTGAAAAGGAACAGCAGGGAAACGAGAGGAAAGCCATCGTGCATGGTGGCACAGGACGAAGAGAGACTGCCTACTGTAAGCAGAGCTGGGCAATGAAGAAAGACCAAAGGTTTGGCAACTATGAAGTCATGTGCCAAAAACCGCTTGGGCAACACGCACAGAGCCAAAATGTTTCCTCACCCCATTTTTAAAATAACCATTATAATCGTTCTAAAAGAAGCTTTTTAAAAGACAAGTATACCATGTGGAACAAATGAAAAACTAACAATTCCCATAACTATTTATTTTATTGTTATAAATTAAAAAGGGGGTTTTGACCATACATGGAAATATCAGGATGTTAAGAATTCATTAAGGAACAAATAAGTCTTATAGTTGGTCTTATCTGACTTATATATCCTGATATAAAAACCACTGTCATGCAAATCAGAGAGTGACAGGGAGATTATCACTTTTTCATGGAGGTTTCTACTAAATTTGATACTGTTAAAAAAAAAAAGCTAATCTTTATAACAATTTCTGGATTTGCAGGTAGACAGCTGGCAATTAATTCTACATGCTCCTACAAGTCTGGCACATACATTTATCAGAGTGTTTTAAAAACTATACAGCTTTTCATTCCATGAAGGTTAAATGAAATGAACCTCTAAAAAAAGTGCTATGTTCTTTGCTTATAAAACAGTAGAACCTAACGTATACTACTACTTGTCTTATAGTAAATTAGGCATATTAAGATTTTTTTCTCAGAAGTGGTATCATGTAACAAACACCCAATTCCTCTAATATGAATTTTTATGCTCACACCCAATAACTGTTTAGATGTCTATGGAATTGAAAATTATTAGTCATATTATTATTTACTAGGCTTAGTTTTCCTTCTTAATCAGAACAGTAAATCTTCTTGCTAAAGAATATAGTTACAAAAATAGCATTCCTTTCACTTAGATTTTATTCAAGATCATGTATGATGGACTAAGTGAAGATCTACCTGGAAAGTATTTGCAGGTCTAATTGTTGCTATTGTGTCTTCAAAATACAAAAGAATGAAATAAAAATCATTACCACTTGATAATATACTTCTTTTTAACTTGTTTGAGAATATACTGTGGTTGGAAAAAGACTAATGCATTAAATCCAGTCACCTTCCCTAACAATTTAAAATTTTCCTTTTTTTTTGTGATAGAATACCCCTTGCAGAATGTGGGATTCAATACAGAAGTTAGTTGGTTGATATACTATAACATATTCCAAATCATCAAGAAGAAAATGGACAGAAAACAATGACAAAAGATTATTCTATAAGCGTTAGCCAAATGAAAGGGAGATGATAAAACCATTTGACACAGAAAAAGTGAAATCAAAAAACATAATCATCCTTAACATGCAGAAATCTGCACATTCCCAGATGACTGTTCTGGAGACAGGGTAATCTTAAAATACACTCTTAGGTATTAATTTCCAACATGCACAACTGCTCACATCAGTATTTAAAGGATTTACGAAACTTATTTTATGAGCCAATCAAACATCACTTTCTCACGGCAACATGATACACAGCACACAGTGCTAAGTGGTTTATAATGATCACTCCCTTTCTCTAACATACCCCTGGGGACCCAGGAGGATTTATGTTCTTTTATGTTTAACAAACAAGTCTGGTATTGTAGACAAAATTTTCATTCTCATGTGGGAATTTAAAAACTGTGAGGCCAGGAGGACTGCTTTCGTACTCCTAAGAATTGTAAGGAGCATACCAAAGAAATAAATTCACTGGTAAACATAATTGTCAGACACCCAGCTTCCTTCAACAAAAATAAACCAACCCTGAAAAACAGGCTGTTTCCAGTTCATACTAACTAAAGCTCTGTCAATTAAATCTACCTCCTGAGCTATTGAGTCTGACTGTAGTGTGAAACCCTGCCAACAAATAGATGTGGATCTTAAAAAGGCTCACTCTGCAAGTGTCGCCTGGAGTCTGAGCTTATTGGGAAAGGCAATGAAATTAATAGGATGACAGTTACTCTACAGTGCTTATTGGCTTAGACTTCAGTTTAGCAGAATACCCTTCATATGCAGAATGTAAATTTTAGACCCCTATTTGGACACCGGAGTGTCTATCCATGCTTGAAATTACATTGAAAATATTTGTAAGAAATAATAACTATATTATTAATTGCTTTTTATACATTAACTCATTTGATGCTCACCAAAAATCATAAAAAATGGATACTGTTATGGTGCCTGTTTTATATTTTCTAAACAGGAAAGCTAAGTACCTGGCCAAGATCATAGCAATGAAATGTATAGCCAAGGCTTTGATTTTGACAGTGAACTCCAGAGCCCATGGTCTAAAGTGCCAAGTGACACTGTGCACTGTATTTAAAATACACGTGCATGATATTTGCTTTATTTTATAAGGCCTGTGTGTCTTTGTTCAAATTGGCCAAATGGTCTTGTTCAATCGCTGGAGAAACATTAAGAGTAATTCAAATAAAACCAGTCAGTCAACCTGGTAATCTGGGCATATACATTTTACAACTATTTATTTTAATTAAATTGATAATATTTATTTTTAAGCACTGATTCTTTATGGAGAGTTGTAAAGCTGTGTAGGAAATGTGGAGGTCAAACTAACAAGCACGCTCTGAGGGACCAAAGGATGACACAAGAAAGAGCAATCCTCATGAAAATACGCGAGCGCTACCTGTGAGACCCTGTTATGTTGTATGGAGTAGGATAGAAAATTAATACATTAAACTTATCTTATTATTGAATAAGAATCCTTCAAATTTACAACCCATAATTCAATCTACAAAGCTAAAAAAAGTTAGCAAAACAAAGTATGACCTGAAAATTCCTAAGACAAACCCACGAAGATACATTCAAAAACAAAATTGGAATTTAGAATTGAAACCAAAAGGTGGTTCACAGAAAGGACAGTGAGATTGAGAGTCAATGAGACAGAGAATAGGAATCGAGGATTTATATCGAGGACTGAGAGAGAAGATATAATCACAAATGAAAGTGGATTTAAAATGTAACTTTGTGCCAATTAAATCTGAAAAGCTACATGAAATGGGTGACTTACCATAAAAGTAAATTATCAAAGTTGACTGAAAATGCAGAAAAAGTGAACAACTCTAAAAGACACTAAAACAATTGTCAAACATTGATGAATGAAAAAGAAGTATATAGTAGTATAGTATTTATTGGAGAATTCTATTTGACTTTAAAAGAACATTTAACTCCAATTTTCTATAAGCAATTTTTTAAAAATTAAAAATGACAAGATAACTGCCTAGCTAACAATAAAATAAGTTGCCCTGAATCTTGTGAATACAGTTAATAATACTGTATTATATCCTTCAAAGTTGCTAAAAGATTAGGTCTTAAGTGTCCTTCCCACACCAAAGAAACAGAATTAGGTGGCATTATGCAGGTGTTAGCTACCTCCACAGCAGTAATCACACAGCACAATGTAAGTGTATCAAATAAACACATATACCTTAAACTTACAGAATGTTATATGTCAATCATATCTCAACAAAGCTGGAAAAACAAAATTCTCTAATAAATGGAAAAGCATTTCAACAAAGTTCTTTCAAATGTCAATACCGAACATTGCAAATTAGAACAATTTTCATTCATAAATTGAGGGAAATGCAAAAATCCCAAATAAAATTTAATCAAGTATCATCTATCATTGGCTTAAAAAGATATAGTACTTCACAACAGGTGTAGATTTAGTTCATGAACAAAAGGATGTAAAAATGACCTTCTGGAATGTTAAAAGAAAACTATATGATCATATTAATAAATTCTACAACAACATGATAAAATCAACTACATAGACAAAAATTGAGTAAACCGAATAGCAGAAGACTTTCAAATGATGGTATAAAATTATTTAACAGGAACTAACTGAAGGTTTTATATTAAAGTCATTCTCATTAAAGTTAGAACAAAGATTGGGTTGGCCATTCTCACCATTATTTTTAGTGTTTTAGGGGGAGGCTGTAGCTATTTTAGTAAGACTTGAATAAAAATAAATATAGAAAAGAAAAATGACTCTTAGTTGATAATAGCTTCCCTTGAGAACACACTAGGTAGGGTAAGCTCAGAGACTGGAAAAGCTTGGAAGTAATCCTATGCCAGATGAAGTGGCAAGGAGTTTGGTAGGGGAGGAGAAGGTCATGGAACATTCTCTATGTCTATATTTTGAAGGTTGACCTGATGACACAAGTTAATGTGCAGTATGAAAGAAAAAAATGACTCCAAAGTTTTTTACTTTAAAAACCATCTGGAAACAGAAAAGAATTTAGTAAAGTGACTAAATATAAGACCAATATGCAAATATCAATTGTTTTGCTTTATGGCAGCAAAAAGCCAAAAACTGAATAAGGATAATATCTTTCATTGTAGCATTATAAAAATGCATAGTAGTAAACTTAACCAATAAGTATAAACACATATGGGGAAATATATACAATATTACTAAATGAAAAAAGCATAAATTTACCATAGTTTTGTGCAAATCCCAACAAAGCTGCTAAAATATTTGTACAAAGTAATAATCATACTAATAGAGCAAACATTATGTAATGCATGCTATGTACCAGATACTAAATATTAACCCAATCTTTTCCATAACTACAGTTTTTTGTACCCGTATTATAGATGTGAAAACTGAGGTCCAGAAAGGTAGTGTAACAAGGAAAAAGTCATTACAGCTAGGCAGGAATCTTGCTTTAAACTCCAGAGCTCATATTCTTAGCCATTACAACATTCTCTCTCTAGTTAAACAGGACACAACAAAGCCTCCTCCAACTCAATATGTGGACTGAGTCACGACTCATAATCCACCATTGGAAACTCTGATTTAAATTCTTCAGAACTTCTTTAAAATGAGGAAACTATTAATTAACTCTCAAAGTTGTTGTGAGAACTAAATCAGGGAATGCATATAAAGTGTTTAGAATAGTCCTTAACAAACAGGCTGCTCACTAAGTGGTTGTTGTTTTGCCTGTTTTTAAATAATTGTTATCATTGCAGTCATATATGCAACCCATGGAAGACTTCACCCAGTAAAAGAGTGGACCCCAGAGACACTCATACAACAGTAAGTTGTGTGAATCACTACTTTTGGCTCAGGGCAGACCCCAGCCTCCTTGGTCATTCTTCCCTGTGGGAGTATCTGTCCTGAATCTAACCTTTCTGGAATAGAAGCATATATATGTTTGCTATTATTAATAAATTGCTATTTTCATTGTAGTAGAAAATAGATTCATCAATAGATTGCAAAAATAATGAAAACATTTTTGTGTCAGTATTTTACATCCTATAAAAAAGGCATAATGATAATATCAACTTGGTAATTGTTATGGGAATTAAATGAATTAACAATATATAAAAAGCATTTGCTCGGCATATTTGCAAGAGTGATCAGTCGTTGAAAGGTAGACCTAATCTCAGTCTCTTACTATCTGTATGTAGCTGCATTTTTTATAGAAACACCACTTCTTCATATTATTGTACTATTAAGGAAATAATGTCAATATTTAGGCAACTAATCTATGCCAATTCACAGATTGGCTATATTCATGTTCCTCTGTAATCTAAGGACCAATTTACAAAAAATTCTCATTAACATGTAAGCCTGCCTAGGGAGATGCTTTGTGGCATATGACTATTTATTAAATGCACATTGGTGAGTCATTATTAGATTAGTAATAATTAACAGTTCACAGGAGTGATTGACAACACGGGGGTTGGCAAAAGTATGTTTACATTTGTGAGTACGTGAAATAGTTTATTCTTGTATTATTATTTATCTATTAATTATTGTACTATTTATTATTATTAACTTACTTTGCCCCCCCCCCCGTATACCTTTATTGTATGTGCCAACAACTGAACCACTGTAGCATTGAAAAAAAGTTGAGGAACTAAATTTAAAAAATGAAGTACACATTCTACTTAGACTAAAACAAATTTTTTCTCTCATAAATTATGATCTTGTCGTTTTCCCTTCTACTTTAAAACATATGATACTAATAAAAGGAGAGTGTGCCAGGGGAGGTAGGTGGGTATAGGAAAAAGGTAGGACCTCCTCCAATGCATCCCAATCATTGAACTTAGGATATCTAAGAATATTAAAATGGGAATGCATATATCAAGGTTAACTTAAAGGGCCTCAAAATTTAAAAGTAAGGAGCCTCAAAATTTAAGAGTAAGAAAGAAGGGCTATGAATTTGCTCTCATCTAACCACCCTCAAAACTGTGCCAGGCATAGGAAACCAAAAATTAACCACTACCCACCCAAAGGTACCTACAGGCTGCTCCTTCTGTGTGATCTCTGAATAGCTGAATGTCATTGCCTGAACATATTTATCAAAGGTCATGACATCATTAATCAAGACCTCTTTGAAGTGTTTTGCTATAGGTTAGGTTCTTTCAATTTTATCTATGCTGTATCCTCGCTACATTTGCAAATACCAAGGTACTGTAGAAATGGATTTATCCAAGGCTAAGGGAAACATTTAAGTAGTGAGATAAAATTTGGACATGATTCATGCAATACTTATGAAACATTATCACAACTTCAGACTTGATTTTAAAAGAAAATATGTAAATGGCTGATCAGGAGCACAGGGAGTTTTAGACAGCTCATCTGTTCAGATACACAGATTTACCTTTTGGTGATCACGTCTATGAAAATGATAAAATGAATGTCTTTTAGAATATACCAAAGTGAAAATAAATATTAATCTTTTCAGGATATCATAGACTTTCAGGTACAATTCTTAATTATGGGTATTAAAAACTCTAAGTATTTATTTTGAGCATTTATATTTATTGAATATTTATTGAAAACCATTTTGAATGAAGTTAGACAACTAAGCACTACTAGAGCCACCATAAAGAAAAAAAAATAAATGAACTTTTTGACCAACCCAATATATACATATACACACATATACTCATACACGTGTATATTTAGGAAATGAAAATTAAGAGCATAGTAGAGACATAGTAGATGAAATTATGCTTATATTGCTTTCATTTTATATTACTACTTGTGTAAATATATATTTACTTTAAGAATGTTCATTATCAATGTACGCAATTCATTCCTTAGCATACTTCAAAAACATAAAAAAAAATGCAGACTCCAGAGAGAGAATCAGGTAAAAGCTGGTATCATTTTTTAAAAGTATTAAGAAGAAAACCCACAAGCCTCATAGACACAGACAACTATATGATTACCAGAGGGAGAGGAGGATGGGGACAGGTAGAAGGGGGTAAAGGGGGAATAATTGGTGATGGAAGGAGACCTAACTTGGGGTGGTGAACACACAATACTATGTACAGTAGATGTATTATAGAATTGTATACCTAAAGCCTTTAATTTTACTAATGAATGTCACCCAAATAAATTCAATTTTTTAAAAAAAGTTTACTTAACTATTTTGAAACAATCAGTCTTCACTAGAAAACTGGATTCTGTGGAGACTAAAATAAACTATTGAATGGAAATTTAATGAAGTATAGACATTAATAACATCTTTGAGATTTCAAATCTTGACAAAGGAAAAACAATTTAACCTCTTTCGTGGGAAATTTAGAGTATCAGAATTAGAGAGACTATTCATCCTATTCATACCACATGTTAAAAGTATGAAAACAACTTTTTGATTCTCAGGCTCACTTTTTTCCCCATGACAAATGATTTATGAGATTATATTTTCTACAGAACCTGATTACAGTGTGATGCAAAAAACAAAACAAAACAAAATATTCATTTCTCAAGAAACAAAGCAAAACGAAAATCTCCATAAGCAAAGAAACATTTCAGATTGTTAGGTGATTTGATCACTGCCCTAAGTCCTGCTAAGGCGATTACTTCATATTCCGCAGCATGAAAAGGGAAAGAGGAACTACTAGGCCTCGTGCCCAGTTGGCTAAATGCACCTTCCTGGGCAATCCCCCTAGGCTGGGTTATTTTGGCCTTAGGTTTGTTTTATTTTCCTCTTCTCACTTTTAAAATGTTCCTCTTGCTCTGTACTTATTTCTTTCCTTTTCCTGTCAAAATTACCCCTTCAAGGTGCTTTAATAGCCAGGATTCCTATCACAGCCTTTATTAGGTTCCTATGCTACCAGAAGATGGAGCGGTTTTTAACAGTTTCAAGTATATGCCTCACTCCACGACCTCTGCGGCTTCAGATGTTTTCTCTTAGAAGTCTCATTCCTTGACAGAAACAGGATAGCCCCTTTGTGTTATCTCGTGACTTCTCTTCACATACCCAGAAATTTTTATCTGCCTACTTAGTGCCTCAGCTTCCCTCTCTGAAAAGGCCAAGAACCAATCATGCATCTCGCTTCCTAATCTTGTTAGTCTTATAGATAAACAGGACTATAATAAAAATAAAGAGAAACTCATCAAGTCATTTGGTAATGTGAGAATCTCTGATTAATATTTTTGCAGTAATCTGATAGGACCAAACAAACTAGATGTCATTAGTTTGGAAAAGCTTTGTCAATTATCACACATACAGACCAAATTGAGGCCCCAAAAGTAGCCACTTGCAGGGATGTATGTACTCTGGTATCAGTTACAAAGCTGTTTACGTTTTCCCCTAGAGTTTAAAACATGGAAATACACATTTAAATGTCTTTAAAATATTGTATAACATAGGGTAATTCTAAAAATAAATTTAGAATATAAGCTCTTTAAAGGCAGAAACTGCATGTATTAAAATCTTCATGTCCCCGGACTTGATCTCCAGTGGCGCACCATGGCATGGACAGCGACCCGTTCCGTTTCGCTGATACAAGGACCAAAGTATTTCAAACAATGAAGGAAAATAAACGATAAAGCCACGGGCATTTTCTCGGTGCCCCCACCCCAGACTTCAGTTCGGGGATGTGATGAAACATAGACAACCCTCCATTCTACTTGTGGGCCTTTGGGCAACTGAGTAATTGCGGGCTACTTAGGGCCTTAGTCATCTGTGAACCTCAACCTGGGCGAGACAGCATGTTTCACCAGACGGCAAATGTGATCACATTTCTTAGTACAGCAACTCCAGCAATAATATTCCTGTCATAGGTCAAGAACGTACTTTACATCACCAAGTTATGAATAATGGGTTCCAAGCACATAACGGCAGTACATTTCGTTGGATCTACTTAGAAATTGCATAATGGCAACTTTTAAAATTGTAAGCACGGAATCCTCTAAAACAAAGGATTCTGTGCTCAATATTTAAAATGTTGATTGATTTAAACCTCTTACTATCCACAGCATTACTTGCAACACTCCATTTGGCACATTGTTACTTATTCTTCAGATTTGAGCTAAGTCTGACCTCCTCTGAGAAGTCGTGTGTGAGTCCTACAGGCAAAGGTTGCAGCGTTTCGCAGCATGGTCCACACCACACCCATTACAATTTTAAATTGCACTTTTTAAATGCTTGTCCCCTTACTACTAGTCTAGAGGCCAGGAGTCCATCTAATAATCTTTTTCATTCCCCAAATTTAGCACAGTGTTTGGAGAACACATAGCTGGGAATAGCTGACTGTTGTGTGATGGATGGATGAATGAGTTTACACATGTGTATGTTAACATGCATAATCTGACGTACACACACATGCACAAATATATGCCGGCAGAGTACACTGCCAAATAGTCATTATTACACAACTGGTATTGAAGTGTTCCTATATCACCAATATTTATACTCTTGGACATTTTTTCCCTTTTTTCTCTAATTCTGGCTACTCACAAATTAGTATGAGTCATTTTCTCAAAAAATGCAAGTAGCTTTTAAAAAATACACTAGATTTCATTCAAAGTAATAGATTAGACACTGTTTTCTAGAAATTCATTATAATGTTATCCTTCATTTTCTCACATACTAGCCATTTCTGTGGTGAGCACTTTGAGTTGCTGTATGCGCTTGGCACACTCTCTTAATACATGGTATGCAACACCGTATTTTAATTCCACAGTTTAGGGATCTTAGTGTTTCTTTTTCAAACGTGTCTCCCCTGAATAGGCACATTTTCCTATTCCACAGAAAGTTCAGCTTAAGGACACATCCCCCATCCTCAGCAATGGCCACTGAACTAAATAAAAGTTAGAAAAGTAATATTCACTATATATTCTCTAGTAAATGCAAACTTATTTTTACTACCAATCATTTTCTTTGACTAAACATTGTACCTTTTCCAAGGAAGTAACAAGCAGGACAGAAGATGAGTTTTCTTCCTAATTCCTCCCACCTGCTTTCTTAAACAGCAGATTAATGAACTATGAAGTGTTCTATGATTAATCCCTCTTCTTCCTCAAACACAGTCCATCTCACAAATTGTCTATTAACTTATTTTTGTCTGTTTCAAACTGTTTTTGTGTTATTCCTTCTCTACCTACCGAAATCCAGATTATTCCAGTAGCCTCCATGACAGTCTCTCTAACTCACACTCTCTCTCCTCCACCCCCCATGCACCCTTTCTGTTCACTACGTCGAGGCCTTTCACCTTAAAAACAGCCCTTATTTTGTCATGCCATCTCCACAAAACATTCACTGACACGTCGGCGGCATGCAAAACTATCAATGCTAATTTTTTTCAACTGTCAACTCAGAACCTCAGACACCCTATTTTTCATTTACATTATATATGTGTAATTCTGGGTTGTGAGCTGACATGTTGAGAGTTGGGTTCATACAAGCCTGTTGTTAAGAAACTGATCATGGCTCAAAGTGCCATCCGATTCAGAGCTTGAGTTATCTCAGCTAAAGGCCATGTTCTAGTGGCGATTTCATGAAGGTAAATATTAACTTTTGACGTCTCTTGGCAGACATTCTGCTAATGATCTCCTACCAAGCTGTTTACTTTTGTTCAGATTTCTATACTTTGTGAATATATTCTATTCTTCACAATTTAGCACTTAACTTCAAATTATCTTGTTTCTTTCTAACATAAGCATCTCTGGCTAGTTCAGATGTTCCCTGAGGGAAAGGATTATGTTAATACTTCTGCTCTATCGCTCAAATCTCATTACCTTTGATGGGTGTTCAATAAGCACATATTAACTATCTAATTATAGGAGTGTAAATTTACATCATCTAACCACAGCACAGTAAACCAGAACACAATTAAACTTGAACTTTGCACTAATTGTAAAAGATTTGATGACCACAAAATCCTATCATTAGCAAACAGTTTGGGGTGGAATTATATGTTATAAACCAGTAACTACCTCATTATCAAAATCATCAAGTAGAAAGGAAATTGTTCAGATGATCATGACTTTATTACTTAATGATTTACACTCTTTTACAAGATGTTGTTTTTATTTAGTTTTATGATGAACAGGAAAGACAAATAATGATGTTTTCTAGCCTAGAAAATAATCTAATAGCCAATAGAGATAGTGCAAATTGTATTCTTATATAATATTATACCTTAGAGAGTAAAGGTGTGAATACCATCTCTATCATTTACCACTCTGTATACTTGGAAAATTTTCATATCCTCTTTTAGCTTTTATTCTCCTTTGTAAAATAGGGATAGTACCTACTGAGAAGGATTACTGGAAGATTAGAGTTCATGAGGGTAACTAACTAGCTCAGGGTTTGGAAAGCAAAAAGGAGGTGCTCAGTAAATGGCACCTCTATACCTGGGTTCTGTACCCAGGCCCTCAGCAACTTGGGAGCATCAGAAAAGGAATACTGCCCGGGCCAGGTAGCTCAGCTGGTTGGAGCATTGTCCCAATATACCAAGACTGCGGGTTCAATCCCAGCTCAGGGTACATACAAGAATCAACCAATGAATGTATAAGTGAGAGGAGGAACAAATTGATGTCTCTCCCTCTAACCCAACCCCTATCTCTCTCTGAAAATCAATCAATCAAAAAAAAAAAATTAAACAAAGAAGAAGAATGCAGTCTGCAAATAGTTGCAACATTCAGAGGTCATTTTGTTTCCCTCTCTTCTTCCCTCCTTCTTTCTGTTCTTTCTTTCTTCCTTTCTCTATTTTTCCTTCCCTTCTTTTTATGCTACCTGGAAAACTTTGAATATATTTTGAAACTTTCTTTTTATCTTCTAAGAAATTTTTATATTAAAACTGTTAAGCTATATAAACAAATAACTGAATCTTGCTAAGCTCAAAAGAGAAGAATCACAATTTGCAGCATCGTGCCCTCCTATTAACAATCAGTTATTTGGAAGTTCTTAATCCAGTTATACAGTGGGTAAACTGATCAGAGAGACTTTTCCCCCTCAAAATATGCTAGGATGACATATAGTGCAGGCCTCACTGCCACTGAGATTAACCCCAATGTCTCAGCACAAACACTGGCTACCACAATCCCATGAAATAATTTTAGAAGCAATAAATTATGACTGGTTCCATTCACACAAATATTTTGATACCATGAACTAGCTTGCTTGTTCAAACCGAGGGAGTGAGATGGAGAGCTGCAGATAGAAAGGTCAAGAAGCAGATGATGTTTCTGAAGTTAGTGCATGTGGTTTCTGGGGAGAAAGGAGCAGGGGGTTAAACCAGCTGCCATGCGGGGAGACAGTCTGTGCCACTCAGCACGTGGGGAGGATAGTGTACTTGAGATTTGGAAATTCATTCAGACACTTTCCAAGTGCTTGAAACAGCTCTGAGAAATAACGTTTTTTTGTGGAAAAAGTGTCTTTGGGCAATAAAGTTTCAAAATGTATTGCCAGCAGCACATTGACTCAAAAAAAATTGACTTGATCCCATTACATTTAGGGATTCTTCATGGTTTTTAGACACACAGTGAAGAGTTTGAAAATGACAAAAAAAGAAAAACAAAAAACATCTGAGCACCTGATGGGTTTCCAAGCAGTGACATTTTTTTGTCATATTACATTTAATTTGAAGGAAGAAAGTTCTTCTTCATTATTTTTTATTTATTTATCTTTAGAGGGGAAGGGAAGGAGAAAGGGAGAGAAATATCAATGTATGGTTGCCTCTCATGAGTCCCCTACTGGGAACTGACCCACAACCCATGCATGTGCCCTGACTGGGAATCGAACCACAATCGTTTGGTTCGCAGGCTTGCGCTCGATCCACTGAGCTACACAAGCCAGGGCCTTAAAGAAAGAAGGTTCTTAAAGCTCAAACATAGAAAAGAATGGGGCCAAGTAAGACACAGGTAATGTGTTACATTACTCACTCAGAGGAGGTGTGGGGTGATGGGAGAAGAACAAGACTACGGGATAATAGAGGCATTTCTGGAAAATTGCTTTTACCAAACTGATTACAGTTTGGAGCTCATCAAAATTTTAAGACCGTGTCATTTAAAACTAATGTCAAATTAAAAAGGGATTTTAATCCAAAGGATCATGTTTAAATCAACAGTTTAAGAAATTCCTTAGTGATTTTTTTTCAGAGAAATTGAAAAGTTATAGTATCTGAAACCTTAATATTTTCAAAGAAATTTTATAAAAATATTATCTGTTTGGATGAAGGCAAAACAAATGTTAGCCAAGGGTGTCCAAACTTTTGGCGTCCTGGGGCCACACTGGAAGAAGAGTTTCTTGGGCCACACATTAAAAATATTGCGGCATGTAACCACAAAAAAATCTCATGATGTTTTAAGTAAGTTTACAATTTTGCACGAGGCCACATTCATAGCTATCCTGAGCTGCATGCTGCCCATGGGCCACAGGTGGGACACAAACCGTTCAGTGTTAAAAGAGACTTAAATCTTCACCTGGAACCAAATGCCCCTCATTATTTTATATTTTAAGCATATAATGGTAAAGCAAGCTAAGTAATCGCACCAGGGCCATATAGCTACTAGTAAATGACAGAAGTAAATCTGAAACTTGTTAGGCATTCCAAGCCAGTATTCCTAGTAAATTAAACTCTTTCACATAAGTAAGTTGCCAGTTCATCTTACCAAAAATCTGATCAGTATGGTACCTGGAGCAGAGTACAATTGAAAATTTTCATTTCCCATATGAGCCCTGGTTCCCCTCACTATCTCGAAGTAGAGAGTTGCCATGAGACCTAATGTAAGCTGAAACTGCCTAAAGCAAAAAGCAATTACCATTAATTTATATGGAAAAGTTTTTGAGCATTCCTAGGCCCTAAATTCAATATATACTCAATGTCTTTATTTTGTTCACCACGATGGAAACTGTTAATTCACTTAACACCCTTAGGAGTTTTCTTACCTTTTTCGATACCTTAGGACACATCTTGCTAATAAATGCACAAAAATAAATTGAGATAAAGCACAGATGCCCACAGACACAGTTCAAAGCTATAGTGGCTTAAGGCTGAGATGCTGAGGGTAGTTTCCAGGGAAGGAGCTTGGAGGCTGGCCACAGCTGCTTGGTTTGCGTGCTGCCTCTATAACACTTGCTGAAAAACAGATGGTGAACACTATTTTTTGCTTTTTGCCTTCTTCATGAAGGCAGAAATCCTCTTCAGATTTCTTTCAGTTAGCAAAAACAGGTCCTAATGTAGGTCTTTCATAGAAGCAAAGTGGGGCAACACAGACTTTTAAGCAGTGACACAGCAGCTGGGGGATACCTGTAGTTACCCGTCTGTGGTTACTCATTGCCCACCTCTGAGCGAGTATCTGTGAATACACAGAGGTCTTGCCAATGGCTCTTAAGCCATGAAATAAAAATGCCTTATGTAAGCATCCATCATAACCAACATTCAGTTTCAACTAAACTGTAGGCAAGTCATAGCTACCATAAACGCTTGCCTTAAAGCACTACCATAAATTTATATGTGGTTCTCTTGATTTGACTCATTGCAATATGAAACTGAAGTGAGGTCATTTTCATACCATTTTTCTTCAAATATTTTAATCCAGTAAAAGAACTTTCTCCTTGATTTCATGAGAAATCCTTTACTCTTTGTTTGTTTGTTTGTTTGTTTTTCTTTACATTTTACTGAATGATAATAGTTGCATCTAGTTTCACAGAATCAGCCAATTAGGACTCAGTTATGATAATTTACCTTCAGTGAGCATGGAATAGGAGATATATTTCATATCATATGTATGTTCATATGTATAAACAACATTGCCAAGGAAACAGGCAAGGGGATCCTTAATGGCTGCTCTGTACCTTCACATGTGGACCAGATGTAATCAAATATTTTAAGCTTAACTTGGAAGAGTTTTGTTAACTATATTAATTTAACCTTTGTTCATTACATAGCGAAACAATAATCCTTTTGTAAAATTTAGATTTTTTTTAGTCACTCTGGCCTTAGAGGAGTAATCAAATGATAACTATAAACAATTTCACCATCACTTAGAAATAAACCCTAAGTCAGCATCTGCCCACATTATAAATGCCACAGGAGGTAGCCTATTTAAAACAAAGATTGACTTCTTTAGAAGGAAGGCTGGTCCATAACAAGAGCTAGGATCTGAACGGAGTCTAGTTCTCCAAGATGCAGTGCCAGGTGAATTGAAGAAAGTATATTATTTGAACGCTCATATAGCAAAATACTGTTAACAGAACATTGGAGATATAACTGCATAAAACACTGAAGCTGATAATAGAAAGACCGATGCAGAATTATTACAGTAACTGTAAAATTTGTACATTTATAAGTCCTTTATTATTGATTAGTGCTCTACTGCTCTTGCTTGTTTTTTTTTCTTTTGTGGTAAAATGGTATAAATAGATAACTAGCTAGCTAGTAGCACGGGTATTTCCTTGGTCCTAGAATTTGTTTCAACAGCCGTGCCGATTGGACAACCTAAGGGAAAGACCTCAGCACCACCCCAGTGAGAGCAAGGCAACAACTGAAAGTAAAGGCATGACCCAAGAATGGCATCCCAGTATTCCCCAGATCCTCAAACAGTACACACTGTGAAACTCTTTTTGAATCAGATTGGGAAAGCTATCCTTGGCAGTAACCAAACGGAAAAGAAAGGCAAACAAGAGAGGGCGATATCGGAGGTAGAAGAGGGGAGAGTAAGATGCAAGAGAAAAGGTCAGGTCTTCATGAGAAGACAAACACTGGGTGAAGCAGACAAGAGTTTTGGGAGTTACAGGATACATTCTTTCTCTACTTGAAATGTGGATTTTGAACATTTCAAAACATAAAACCAAAACATCTCATTAGCCAAGGGCAGAGTCGCTTGATCTCAGATTTGGTCAGATCCCCACCCTTCATTTTAAGCCCTCTTGGGAAGATTTTCTCCTTCTTCTTCTTCTTCTATTTTTTTTTCTTACATTACAACAGTAATTGCTACAGAAGGCAAAGGATAACAAAACCATAAATTATGCCATTGAGCTAACTCCCATCAAGAGTTGCTGAAAAGGGCACTGGTAGAGTCTCCACTCGAAAGAGAATTTTATTCTGTGCCCCAAAGTGCAGGTGGGAAAAGACCAGTCGGTGAATTTGAA
This sequence comes from Carollia perspicillata, assembly GCA_004027735.1. Lineage (NCBI taxonomy): Eukaryota > Metazoa > Chordata > Mammalia > Chiroptera > Phyllostomidae > Carollia > Carollia perspicillata. The sequence goes on along the minus strand of PVKM010007197.1, from coordinate 19,614 downwards.
AGCAGCTCTTGAACATCGTTTGGTCCTTATCACCAACAGTGGAGATTGTTATTTTTCTACTGTCAGCACCTCTTCCTCTTTCTGATGGGAAAAAATATAGTTTTGCTTTTAGGGACAATTTCTCCACCAATCTCAATTCATTACTGGGCTTTGCAATGGGCACGTGACCCACTTCTTGACAAGAACAGTAACACAGATCCTATCCCCCACCCCTGTGGTAACTGGCCCAGGAATGGGTACTTAGTTCAAAACAAGCCAATTAAAACTCTTTCAAGCCCTAGCTGGTGTAATTTGCATCATTTGCAAGTTATGTCAGTGGATTGAGCGTGGGCCTGTGAACCAAAGAATTGCAGTTCGATTCCCAGTCAGGGCACATGCCTGGGTTATGGGCCAGTTCCCAGCAGGGGATGTACGAGAGGCAACCACACATTCATATTTCTCTCCTCTCCTTCCCTTCCCCCCTAAAGATAAATAAATAAAATCTTTAAAAAAACCCTCTTTCAAGAACTTTCACAGGACAAGTTCCTTTGTCCTTCAAAGATTGAAAGTGCTAAAATCTTAGCACTTCTGTGACTTTCTCTGACATTTTATGAAGAGAGAAGGACTGAGGATGAAATCAACCACAGGGAAGCACCTCTCTACACAGGTAGAGAAAAAGCAACAGAGGTTTTATGACATCATTCAAAACCTGGATAGAGACTACTTCTGAAAATTTTAGTAACATAATCCAAATATTTTCTTTTTAAGCTTGTTACAGTCACTGGCTAATTTTGAAACTAAGAGCCTTAAAGTTACACTTTCTTGTACAAATCCCACCATCTTACAATTTCTGTCACTACCTATCAGGGAAATATTTTGTTAAGGCACAGCTGAAGCAAAATTGTAATAGTCCTAGATTTGGTCCAATATTGGGCTGTATCATCTGTTCTTCTGAAAGCTCATGTAAACCCTGGCTAACCTTCAGAGAACAGAGGAAGGTCATCTGCCATTTAACATTCTAAGTTATTCCTTGGGTTAACTAATAGAAATGTTTCTAATGTCAGAAACATTAAGCAACTGGTCATTTTGTTCTTCCCATAATTTGTCCCTTGGGGCAATAGAGAATATCACTTTGAAATTAAAAAAATACTGAAATATCTATAGGTTTTCTTTGCACACACATGTGTGACTATTCACACAACCACTCACCCACCCCCACCACACATACAGAGTGTTAAAAATGACATGGTATTGGTAAAAAGGCAATATGTTTTCTGTAATTAGATCAATCACAAAATAATTAGGGAAGGTATGTCTAAAAAAATGTTTACCTATAAAATTTTGTGTTTTAGAAATAATAAAATTCCCCCAAATATTCCAAATGCCTTCAAACTCTCCTCCAACCTATCCTGCATGCTTCTCTCAGTAGTTTCTTCCTAAATATAAATGACCCAGTATGTGACCCTGTTCTGCAGCAGCAAAACCCTTAGCCAATTTTTTCTTGAAAGTGTTAGCTTCTGACAGCATAAGAAAGGAAGTCCAAATCAATCAGCTTAGTATTCAAAGTTCTTCACAGTTTGATCCAATCCACCAGTATAGCTCTACCCCTTCCCAAATCTCTGAAGCATTTCGTGCTCCAGGGAAAGACATCATTTGCAAATTATTCCCTGCTTACCCCACCTGTAGTCTAACCCTGTCTGGAGTGCTTATTCCTCTTTACTGCACCTACTATTTTATTTTAACTAACTTATACTGAGAATTCATTAGATAGTAGTTAGCTACTAAACTCTTACCTGTTCTTTGAGGCCTAACACACATTGCAGTCCCATACTTCCCAAATTATAACCGATCTTTCAATGCTCTAATATTACATCACTTCTAGTTATAACAAAGCACTGTAGGAGACACTACTGTTAACCTACACAGCTACAATGCACTCTCCCCTCCTTCCTGAAAATGGAAGTGATTTGTTTATGTAAACAACCTGCATGTGCTTCCATACATGGGGCCTTAAAAAGTTTGGGGGATAAATAATGAATTCCAAAGCCAGTGTGATTCCTCCTCTCCTTGCCAGTGATTGAGGTAATTACACCACAGAAAGGGGCCGTATCACCATCCATAACACCAGGTGCACCTTCTTATCTGGTCTTACAGCGAGGTTCCACAGTCTACCTTAAAAAGGTACTGATGCTTTTTGCTTAACTTATCTTTTTCTTGCCATCGGGAACAGGACCACAATTCTGAATTAAAGTCTAACACCCACTTGCTTATTCTCAGGCCCAGTTCTGCAAATTCAGGCTGGGAATTAATATGTAAGGAATGGGCTTCAAAAGACAGCTTTAGTTTTCTCATGGCCAAAATTTAATCACTCATGCCAATCAGCAACTGGTGGTACCTTTTCTTTCACTCAGTTCTTGGAAAATAAATTTTTATGATGCACTTGTGGGTCTCCAAGGTCATTATCAGCTGAGTAAACAATATTGTCATCCTTTATTTCAGTTGTTTGGTCAAGCAACTAAGGAACATTTGAAATAGTTTTCATAAAACAGTTGTTTCCTTATATCACCCACAGCCTATATTGGCATGGTAAAACTGATGTAAGAAACTTATACTATCCTTGAAAGCTTTGTCCAACCTTTTGGTGTCTGTGAGCCACACTGCAAGAAAAAGAGTTGTCTTGGGCTACACATTAAACACATGCACACTAAAGAAAACTGATGAGCAAAAAAAAAGATTTTAAGTAAATTCATGATTTTGCGTTGGGCCACATGTGGCCCACAACATGTGGGTTGGACACCCCTGCGAAGACGATGAATATTTGAATTTCTGAGGTCTACTTGGCAGAGTAATTTTACCCACCCCGATTCCTCCAAAATAAGTTAATAACAATTATTTACAGACTGCTACTGACAAGATATACAGTTATGGTATGAGCTAGAAAATGGTCAACAAAGCTGTCTAAATATAATCAGTTACAGTAATAACTGAACTCTGTATTTACCATATCCTGGGATGGGAGGAATTTTATTTTATTTGCCTGTTTACTGGTCTGTCTGCCTCTCTACCCAGACTGAACTGCCCAAAGGCCCGAGCCCTTTCCCTCTCCCTCCTGTCAGCCCGTTACCTACCACAGCGCTCATGCTAGACAAGAGCTTGTTGAACGGAAGAGTAAAAAGATGAGCAGATACCAATGCTCCATTATTTCTGCGACAAACAGCAGGAAGAGAAGAAAATAGCACACAATTTTCTAATTAAAAAACTAATAATTTTTGACCCCTTTATATTCTGCATAGCAAAATATCTTTTTATTTCATTTAGCATATTTAACATGTCTATGAATTATTAATTTTCTTTTCTAATTGGACTGGTATACACAGTTGTTTTTGTGAAGAAGAGGCATTATTTTATTTTATTTTTATGTTTTTAAAGATTTTATTTATACATTTTTAGAGACAGGGGAAGGGAAGGAGAAAGAGAGGGAGAGAAACATCAATGTGTGGTTGCCTCTGGTGCATTCCTGGGGAGAACCTGTCCTACAACCCAGGCATGTGCCCTGACTGGGAATCAGTGACTCTTTGGTTTTCAGGTGCATGCTCAATCCACTGAGCTACACCAGCCAGGGCTGAAGAGGCATTATTGTAAATTGGACAGATTGATTAATCCATCCTTTTTTCAAATGTTGTCCCTTATGATCTTTCTTTTGGTAAAATATTATATGTAATAAATAGATTTTTTGCTTCAGAAGACGAACAAATAAAAAAGAACTGAAAAACAGTTCTTCCACTAAAAAATGTGCCCTCCTAAGACACCATATATTATTACCATCAGAAGTCTTGGAAAAGAAACAATCAGGAAATAACAAACAAGATACAACTGTGTCAAGCAGAGGACTAGAACCCTAATAATACATTCATGCTTGACTTTTTCTACATTTATTTATCTGTTTACATGCACAAAAACCAAAATAATATCCATTTCTCAGCTCTTCCACCAGAAAACAGAGAACTTCATAACACACACACCCGCCAATTCATCTTTTCTCATCCAGTTCCGCTCCACACTTTCCACCATACTGCCTACATATCTTATTAGATTTGGTTCTTTGTAATAATATCAACTTTCAACAGCATAAACACGAAGCTAATTTCATCTTTTTCTATACAAAAGACAATTTCAGAAGAGCATTAGGGCTTTGGGAAAAAGTCAAACCTCAGATAAGATGTTTTAAAGGTACACCTGAAAAATCTATCTTCTTTTAAAGGTACAACTAAAAAAATCATTCAGGAATTTTAGATTCTTTATGTTTCAGACTTGAGAAAACATTATAGTGGGGAAGATTAAATTATTAAAAGGACTTTAAGGGGTAGGAAGAAATATTTGTAGTTTATTTTCATAGCACTGTCATGGACAAGAGTTAATTTTACCATTTTTTAGCATGAACTTAAGAGTACCAGGCCTTGTCAGGGGGAAAAAAACACTTTATCTTGCTTGACAATGGCCTACATTCAAACCACATGGTGGACAAATTTAGTCAGAAAACTCCCCTGGTACGTTACAACTACAATTGCTGGATAAATGATTAAAAGGAAACCATTGTTTTTAATGCTATTAAGTTGTCAGGGAAATAAGAGGAAGTCTTTGAAGAGCAATTAAGCACAAGAAGTCAAGATTTCAGTGGAGTGAGCGTGCTCTGGAGTCCTGGGGTATCCGCTGAACCCTGGTGTACAAGAGTGGGCGTTTAACGGGCCACAGTGGGGTAGAGGAAGCCTGGGGCTGGACCTAACCCTGCTCCTTCCCTCCCGCCCCAGCTACACACATCTCCTTCTGTGACATGTGCCACTCAGGGGCAGGCTGCATGGCTATGTCAGCAATTACTCTGATGCCTAACTTCTCAACAGCCATAAGATAGCGGAATTGCATCCTTAAGATATTAAGAAAAAAAATGAAACACAACCTAAAATTTTGTATCCTGACTAACTTCTTTCTGAGAATGAAGGTGAAATAAAGGAATTTTCTAATAAATAAGAACAGAGTATTTTCTACCAACAGGCTTTCACCTGAGAGAGTTTTACAAACTATACTTCAGGAAGAAATGGTTAACACAAAAACTAGACACATAGGTAGAGTTATTGAGTACATAAAAATAACAGTAACAATGTCTTGTGAAGTTAAAATACAAAACTAAAATCCGCAGTGACTGCCCCTTCCATACTAATAAGAAGTGGGGTTAACTGTAGTGAGAACCAAACCAGCTTGGACAATAGGGCAAATCCACCTACCAGTGACCTCTTTGCAGTAACACAGCATGACTATTTTATTGCCCCAGCAAATAACTTTATTGTTCATTACAAGAACTTCCCAGAATAACCACTAACCCCTTCCACTCAAAGTATCAGCAGTTCACTATCTAACATTGCTGAAGTCATTGCCTGGAATTCCTTGCCTTGTTTCCACCCATTCTAATCTAATTAAATCCTGATTCTTGCCCATTCTTAATCAAGTCTCCACAATAAAAGATCCATTTTTGGTTTTGCTTCTCCCTCCCCAGGCTCTACTGGAGCTGTCAAGGTGATCTTCTTCATCACAAAGGAAAGCAGTAACTCAGCTTTGTCTTATCAGCACAGTGTGGTGGTACCTGAGGAGTTAGCATTGCACAGTAGTTAAAATGACCTCAGGTACTTTTATATATTGGGAAGGAGTTAAACACTGATTAGCTTTAGATATTAAGTTAAATGTGCATTTCTAAGGTAACCATTAGAAACAGACTATTTATATAATGGTAAACTGTACATCAAAGTAAGAAAATGTTCTAAGCTACCTGCATCAACATGAACTAACTTTAAACAACAGTGTGTTATTTAGTTTTGCTTGTTTTGAAATGCATACAAACTCACAAAAGTAAACACTCAGTGTTATACCATTGATATATATATATATTTTTAAAAGGCAAGAAATAATTTACTTTTTATAGGACAGTGCATTGGGAAATATGTACAAGTGTTACAATATAGAGAAAATCAAAAGACGATGTAAAATCAACTTGACAATGATTAAATTTGCAGAGGTGAGAGGGTGTAATCAGGGAATAAAAAAGAGAAGGGACTTCAGAACTGTTGAGTCATTTTTCTATAGTTTAGTCTCACGATGAGTGATTGAGTCACAACCTAGGTTAGACATGCTGAATGATAGTTTAATTTTTATTATTTAACTATTAACATACATTATATACATACACACATAACTATGTACATACACACATATAATACTACTTATCACATAACACAACCCACTAGGTGTGCAGGTACCATGTAGCCCTCTTGGCATTGACCTGTGGTAACTAGAACTAGAGAAAGAGGCACAAGAAAGTGTTAGTACTCAGGCTACTGCTATTGTAGTATGGTCCTTTGTCTCTGACCCAAGAGTCTCCTGTCTTCTATCAGCATCCATGAAATTGTAGGAGGCTAACTTGCTACTTTGCAAGTAGGACAAAATCTTAAACCTTTCACAATTTTTGACACCATTATGAAATCCTACATGTGAAAAGAAACAAGAAGTGCAGTACACTTGTACAGCAATGTGAAAAACTACCCAACATGGGTGGTAGGGAAAATGGGTTTTAGCATTGGTTTAGGTATAAAACCCGAATGATATCTGGGATAGCTATTTTACTTCCCTGTGTCTCTATAGATAGCGAGGACAGCTTCTGTTCTCAATGTCTAAGATTATAGATGTAAGAAAATATAACATGAAATGCACAGTTGCAGAAGAAACGTGAAAAAAATCTAACCATGTAAATGTTAAAGATACAAATTGTGATGACAGCAAGTACAAAGTTTATTTCATCTGTATTGAAATATTTATCTGTAATCTACCATGAAATGAAAATTCTCTTTTAACTTGTATATCAAAGAAAAAATAAAGAACCCCACAAAGAAGCTCAAGTAAAATATTTTTATGATATACAAATGCCACTGAAGTGAAAAATCTTCAATAAGACCACCCAACCTTGACAAGTGTATTCACATAGGATTTAAAGAGTAATATTTGTATGACATACAGTAGGTGGTCTTTTGCGTGGATGAAATACTCCAGCTGACTTTGGTTCATGAATGCTTCTAGGAAAATAATGATAAATTTCTACCAGTCAAAACATAACATTAGCCTAAATTTCTAATTTGCTTTCAGAACTGTATTTTTGTGTGTTTGATGAAATATTTGAACCTCTTAATCCTATGTGTGTGTATGTATCCATATGTGCGCTTATGAATGCTGGATATATACCCATAGGTGCTGATTTTTCTTTTAATAGCTTATTGTTTATTTTATTGATTTGGCTATAAGGGAGCTCAAATGTAAAATTTTTAGCACTAATGGTAACATGTATTTTAGTACAGCTGCATTCCTTTACTTGGCTTTTTATTCTATATTCCTTTTTTTTAAGATTTTATTTATTAATTTTTAGAAAACAGGGAAATGGAGAGAGGAAGAGAAACATTAATGTGTGGTTGGCTCTTGCACACCCAGCTGGGGACCTGGTCCACAACCAAGGCATGTGCCCTGACAGGGCATCGAACTGGCAACCCCTTGGTTCACAGGTCAGCATTCAATCCACTGAGCCATACCACCCAGGACTCTATTCTTTATTGTAAATAGTTTTGCTCTATATGTATATTTTAGCATAAATTACCTTAAATTATTTTTAAAAGTACATAGAAACTAATGACTGCATATATATGTGTGTGTGTCTTGTAATTTTAAATGAAACATAGCTTAAGTAAGGTTGTAAATTTCTTGGATCACAAGAAAAAACAACAGAACAAAAGATGCCATTTAAAATTACATCATCAAAATGAAGCAACTCGAAAGACTGTAACAGTTGTTACAATCTGTTGGAATTTCAAGTATGATAACTTACTTGCATATGTCATCTTCTGGTTCTTCAAGCCCAAATCTTTCATCAAATGTAAGTTGTATCCATACATTTTCCTCTACTGCTACTAATCTCCATACCAAGACCATATTTCTTGGATAAGTATGAGGAAACTTTGGGCTGTGAATACTTCCGTTAGTAGACACAGTGATAACTCTCTCATGCTGGGGATCTTGTACTCCTAAAACAAAAACATAGGCATAAACTTTTATTTAGGACAGACATTTCAAACAGTATAGGTTTCAAAATGCTTTTTAATCATCCACATTTTACCCCTCAAAAGTGCTGGATATGCATTACACAATATAAATTAAGTACCACTCTTTTTATAATTTACCCAGAAAAAAAGATTATTTAACACTATCGAATGAAAACCTGTGTGTATATTTATTCTTCAAAGAAGTTAGTCTTTTAAAAGCAAATTACTAAAACATCAAACATCCAATTTGTTTGGATTACTAAAATCACAACAAAGTTGACACTGCAATCTCGAAGACCTTATCAAATGTGAGGCATATCAGAACAAAAGGAAACTTGATATAACTCTAGTTTTAAAAATACAAATTATGATTGGCATCTCTAATCGTGATTAGGTTAGATAGCTTTCAGTTCATTGAAACCTAGATTATCTCTCTGAGCCTAATGTAATAAAGTTAACCTTTAAAAGAAGCTGGGTGCTTCCTAAAGTCAGAGAAATTCAAAGTGAGAGGGAGATTCAGAAGGAGAGAGCTTCTTTGCTGCTGGCTCTGAGTGCGGACGAGGCCACGTGCCAAGGGATGTGGGAAGCCTCCAGGAGCCAAAGGCAGTCTAAGGCTGACAGCTAGCAAGGAAATGAGACCTCACTCCTAAAACCTCAAGGAACCTGAAGAAACTTGGAAGCAGACTCTCCTCGACAGCCTCCGCAAAGAATCGAGTCTGGCTGACATTTTGATTCCTGCCATGTAAATCTCTGAGCAAGAACCTCGTCAAACGGTGCCCAGATTTCTGACCTAGGAGGCTAAGGATAAATGAAGTGCAATTTGAACGGTTAATTTATGGTGACTTCTTGCATAACCACTAGAAAACAAATACGTCTTTTTGGGGGCACAAAGCTGTTTGGATGGCAAGTCATTTCTTTTAGCCTGCGTTCTTTAGCAGCCATTACAATAATAGCAGTAACTTTTCATTCAATATTTGTTTTAGTGAAAATATATCACTGCATCCTGAAAAAGTATAATTTAAGAATATTACTCTAAGAAACTTCTTGAATTTAAAAGACAATATCCAGGGTCAGGCATTAGAAGGATCATGTTATTAAGGTTAAAGAATAACTTTTCAATGTTTAAAATACCTGAAATAATTTTAACAAATTTATTTATAGTCCTTAAAGCAGTTTTTTAATTCTCTTAGACAGCTATTTCAACAATCAGTTTGGTAATTATTATTTTATATTTTGTAACATAATTAGGAAGACAAGGTAAAGACAAATATAATATCCTTTGAATATATCCAGTGCACATTACAGGGAATACCATCATATTAGTAGAATATCCTTTAAGTGCCTACATTTGTTCCTAAACTTGTCCTCAGAAGTCAGTAATCCCCACAGAAACATGTTCCCTCTTACTAGATGATACTGATACTGCTGTCGGCTATATTAACATACATGGAATAGTAAATAGCTCTTTATACTCATAATCTAGCACCAGTATATGTCCTAAGAAGACAGAGAATCTATCCATTATATAATTTTTTCCTATAGCAACAGGTTATTAAGAAAATAACAATAATTCACTATTAAGTAAAATTAATAAATTGTGTATTTTCAGAGATTTCTTTTAAAAGCAAGGTATTTCTCACTAATTTTTCTTCCAATAATCTACATACCTCAGAAGATGTTTATAGCAGTAGCTTATCTCCAGGATCCTTCTTGTTTTACAACTAATATTTTTAATGAAATTAATTCTTCTAATCAGATTTACTAAAGTTTAATATATGTCCCATTTTGTCTCAAAACAAGCACTTTTTAATCCCAAATCACTCTTTATAAATACAGCAATGTATACTTTTTCATATACAATCTAGAAAACTAAGTAGTTATTAAAAGATCTGAATTCTAGTTTTATATCTTCAGTAAAAAACCTCATATAATGCAGATACTTAAATTGTTTATATCATTTTTTACTTTATAATTCACAATTCTATTAAACTAAAAGGAAATATAATTTATAGACTGAAAATCTAAGCCTTATTTGTGGTAAAGGAATTGTAAATTTCCCTCTGGTTACTGTCAGTTTGTTCTTTAATTAAATGTTTCTGGTGATATTTTGCTTGCTTGTTTGTTTTGTTGATTAGGTTCCATTTATATGAGTAACCAGAGGGGAAGGGAGAGAGGGACAATGGGGGAAAATAGGGGAAGGGCCATCAAGAAACATGTATGAAGGACACATGGACAAAGCCAAAGGGGTAGGTTCGAGGGTAGGAGGTGGGGACGGGTGGGGTGGGGGGCGAAATGGTGGGGTGAAAATGAAGACGGCTGTACTTGAACAACAATAAAAAAGAATTTACAGGGGAAATAAAACCTATGTCTAATTTCAAAAAAAAAAAAAAATTGTAAACTTCCTAAGTTAAACTGTTACTCCCGTAAATCCATCTCAAAATGCAGTGAGGTTTGCCACCACGCATACATGATTTGCATGACTGTCAAAGTTTTATGGAAATCTCAAACTACCCCATAATCAAAAAGAAAAAATAAAGCAACAAACATTAAGTTCTACCAAATTAAGACTCTGCATTTATAGCTCAGTTGCTTTTAAAAATAATCTTTCCAAATATACAACTCACTGCTATTTTACGGATAAGCTTAATTGGTACTATTTTAATGAATGTCTACTTTTCCTATATCCGATGAACAGTACACACAAAGAAAGTACCAATAAAATAAAATTGTTTGTAGTCAAGTCACTAAAATACTTACAACATGTTCTTTTCAATGTATCCTAAGCAAGAATAAAGTATTCATCATAGATGAGTTAACATGAAAATGAAAATGTGTGCAAACACTAAATTTTTAAAATTAGAAATACAGACTATTTCATATTATCCTGCATGATCCCTCTTGAGGTAGAAGTATCAAAAACTAAAATTAAATGAATATAGAAAAGAAAAGGAAAGAAGAGATGTTAATGATGCAAACACTATAACAATACTATAACAATACTATATTGTTGATTATGTATATACACATACAATTCAACTGTATAGAATCATTGTATATTCATAGGTATTCAATAAGTTGAGGACTAAAATAAAAATAATTTCCTAATGTTTGCCATGCCGTTAGCCCTTTAAAGATAACTGTATTAGAGATGAAAGAGGAGAGGAATAAGAGGATCATAAAAGGGAGTAAAAATAATAATAATTGAAAACTCTATGCTATTAAAAGCATAATACTAAAAAAGAGCTTTTTGGAATATACATATACATAACTCATAAAGAAAGAGAAGTCATCCACTTCCTTCTCTACTCTTAATGTTTTAAGTTGATTTTTGAAGGAAAGACCCATAATACTAAGAATTAGGCAAAAAGAAATGGGTCTCCAGTCTTGGCTGAGTTTTAGAGTGCTAAAGAATTCTCATCGCTGTTTCACACAGGCAAGATCGTGGCGACATGTCTCACACAAACTGGTAGACTTCATAGATGTTCTGTGCAATTTTTGATCTGTTTACTTCCAAATACATGTTAATTTCAAATGGTGTCTAAAAAGGTATTTCTGTATTTCAGTTACATCTGTTTTCAAATTCTTACTTGACAAATAACACATTCACTAGTCTTATTTTTGCTTTGATCTGCTCACTGCTTTTTCTCCTGTGATAATCCTTCTGTATCCTCATCTTGCTACCTTGTTGACAATAGCTATTTCTAGCTCCACTTCCATTAACTCTCAACTAACAAATGCACTTTTAGCAATAGTTAAAATCATACGGCCTATACATGTAAAAGCCAGTTTTACTGCTTCCATGACTGGCACCGTTCTGCCCAGGAAACCCAGAGTAATCTCATCGTAATTTTCTTTGATTCTATAAGGAGAAGATGAACCTGAGCTCCACATAGTACAGAAATATCTCTGCATAAATCCCATATGATATAGAAATGTTCTATTTTCATGTTTAGTATGTTAAGTTCTGACTATTAATGCAAAAGTCTAATATACTAGATAGAAAATTCAGACTCCATCATCTCAATCTACTGTTTACCATACCTTTAAAACACTAGCAAAATAAAACAAAGATAATCAACAAAGTTAGTGTTTACCTCAAACTATTTACAAATTACATGAGTAAATGTTCATTAGGAAAAAAATAAAACAAGGGATTGCTACAGTAAGTAAACCATAAAACAATATATTTAAGATGTGCTCAACTGAGGTTCTGGAATTTATCCTAAAATATAATCGTTTTATTCCACTAAGGAAATGAATACTCAAAAATCATATATGGAAAATCTATTATGTTCCATGCACTGTTCCAGGTGTTGGGACATCAAAACCAACACAAAGCCTTGTCCTCTTAATATGAAGACTTGTGGGACTTTAATTGAGTAGCATTACTCAACTAAGTATACTAATAAAGTAATATTCAACTATCAAAACCCATTTCAGACGTTATCTAGTTTATATGCCATTCCAAATTCCTGTGTATATCTTTCAGCACTGCATATTTTAATCATAATGCATGGGTTGATCTTTCTTTCTTTTCTATCATATTATAAATTCCTAGAAGACATAACTATTTTTATTGAAGTCCATAACCAGTATCTAGCATTGTGCTCAGCACATGACACTACTTCATACACAGTGAGAGTAAAGAAACTTGATATCCCAGAACATAGAAGAAAACAATTTTATGTATTATTTTAAAATTTCATCCTTCAGTCCTAAATTTCCAGAGACTATCCATTTAAAGAGATTTGGCAATTTATACAAGGGGGGGAACCCCTCACAAAAGGAATTATCTTCCGGAGGGTAGGACCCTTGTAGTACAGGCTTCCCCTGCTAGGTGAGTGTTGTAGGAACCCATCTGTATCAGTTGGCATTGTTGTGAGAGGCTGGCTTTGGCTTCAGTAAATTTTTTTGAAGACTCAATGCATTTGCCCATTTCATGATGGGTAATTGACAAGTGCACCTGTCCACACCATGCTGAGTGTTCAGCAGTTTTTGACCAAAAGCGGCATGACTCCTGTGATCCCCCTCCTTATTCACCCAATTTGGCCCACAGTGACTTTTTTGTGTTTCCGCTATTGAAAAAAGTTCTCAAAGGGAAATGTTTTGCCAGTGTGGAAGAGGTGAGACAAAAAACAGCAGAAGCAACAAGACATCAAAGTCAATAAGTTCAAATTAAGTTCCTTAATTTGTATTTGATATTTTACTCGAAATTCATCTATTATAATCTACATATATTTTTTCAGCTTAAAGTGAAAGGTATTAGAGTACTCATTAATAAAATTTGCCATTTTCTTTAATATGCTTGCTTATTTTTTAAAAATAGAACACATTCCATTTTTTGAGAATGCCAAATCATAGTTATTATTTTATCTTAAGTATGAAAAATATATCAATTGGTGATAAAACTTGCTATTTTAGTTCAAACATTTAATATTATTTATATTTTAAAAATTATAGATAGTCACAAACTACCTTAAAGTTCACTGAAGTGATAATTGTATAAATTAACCACTTTAATAATTATAAATCAGTATATGTGAAGGAGAAACTTTATGTACCACATTCTGTCTAATTTAAGTACAATGAGGGAAAAAAGTTATTATAGGTATAAAGTTTTTCTGAAGTTAGAGAATAGGAGATTGCTATGCAAAATAATGCAAAATTGATCACATATACAAGGATTGCATTTTCACAAAGATCAACTTGATTAAGCAAGAAGCAGTGCTATTTAGGCAATGATTCTAAATTTCTGATTTAGAATTTCTAACTTCTAAATAAATTTCTGATTTAAATCAGCCTTCTACAGGTTGATTTAAAAAAGAACCAAAAAAAAAAAGTGACTTTGTGAACATAAAAAAATTGCCATTCTTTACCTGAGACTGTCTTTAACAAAGGTTAGAATTTATTTATGTTTTTGGTATCTACTGAGAAGTATAAGAATTTAGCCATTAGCCTCCTGCTGATGAACAATGAGGAGAAAAAGAAACTGTATTCAGGAAGTTCAAAGCAAATCTTCCATATGCAATGAAAGAAAATTAGTATAGTGAGCATCTTCCCAGCATCCCTCATCACCACTGTGGAACAGCCATTGAATAAAGAAGGGCGGGATTGACCCTATGCAGAAGTATGCTTGGAAACTCAACATAAGTCCATCTCCCGCACTGCACGATGGCCTCTAATGGACCAATCGGAGTGAATACCATGGCTTCCCCCACCCCCAATAGTTGGGAATTAGACCATTCTGTGTGCAGGTCTAGAACTACTGGAGCCACTAAGGCATCATAATAGAATCCAGCCTGGTGCAAAAGTCAATGCACAGAAGTAGGCAGATACATAGTAATATTGAAAAAAGGAACTACATCCCAGCTCAGACTGCACAATAAATTCAATTTCTGGCCTTCTCAGGTACATGACTAAATAAATCACATTTACTATATTTAAGTCAGTAAGAGTTAAGTTTTTTTTAATACACACCACCAAAATCATTTACACAGTGAACATGTTCAGGTTTGCCTAGGGTGGCCTTTATTTAGACCTGTTATCTGGTGTGATTGTTATTAGTGTTCCCTTTTATGCTCTAAAATATCTGAATTGGCATCATAAAGGATATAGCAAATAAGATCTATTGAAGTATTCTGGTATTGAAGCATGAGATACAGAAATGGTAAAGATTTGACTGCATGGTATTTTAGCCTTAAAGTATTGGTAAAAGTTACCTATTTTTGTTTTATGCCATAGGATATAACGTTTTAAGTGGAGGCTCAATTATGGAAAACAGAATGGCAATAATCTTTCCTATTTTGCTATAGGATAAACAACCAAGTATATTAAACACAGAATCCTCTTAAAGCCTTTATCACACACAAATTAGTAATGAATATAATTGTATACACATAATTACACCTACTACTATAGTGAAACATGTTTAGACAATGCTATTATTTTTATTTTGTGTTAAATTATGCATTATTTTAGGTACCACAAAAGAACAAAACCAGAAAATAGAATTGAGAAAATAGAATTGAGATAAATTCACATTACAAAGAAAACGTTCAAACATTAACTATTGCTTCCATTTTCAATATTTATTCAGTTCTTTTGTTAAATTAAAACTATTATTCAGTGTAGAAAGCTTACATAAAATAATAAGAGCTCTGAAATATTTTAAGTAGCAAACTATATTTGTATGTAATATTATGATGATAAAAACTGGCTTATGTCATTAAGTACACATTCACGACATTTAGTTTTTAATCAAATGAATAAGCTTATTTAAGAGAAAATATGTTTAGTAAAGAACGTCATCTGTTTTGGAGACTCCACATCTGTCAATTTTTTATCTGCACAGGACATATAACATATAACATTCAAGTTGGGATTCACTAGCAATTTCAAATATGGATAGTAGCTACCTATTTTTTTGTGAGCACATAATGTCTTGATACAGTGCTGACATTTTAATAGAAAGACATTTAAAATTCATCCAGGAAAATAATAATGAAAAGGTAATCGATACAAACGTACTTCAGAGAAAAATACAAATGAGACCACTAGTTTATGCCTTCAATGTGTATTTTAAATATGTTTAATTTTTCTTTTAGGTTAACCTCTGAAATAGATAAAATAAATAATTCCTAAGATACAACGAAACAGAAATACATTCATTTCAGTCTTATATATTCAGCAGTCATAAATGCTGAAAAATGACTTTACTGCTTCCTACTTATATTTAACATTTTATGTTCAAAGGTGAATTTATGTATAATAAGCCTATGAAATTCCTATGAATAATATTCAAAGATAGGAAAAATAATTTATTTAGTTCCATTCAAATTATGTTCTCCTAGCTCATGTTTTAAATGTCACTAAATGTTGTACATAAGAGATAAAGTATTTGCATTTCCGTAAGCAATACCTGAGATTTATAAGTTATATATGTAGCAAAATCCTTGGTTTCGGCAGTAAATCCACATAATGGAATCGAGAACACATGAAGCTCAATTATACTGGGACATGATTGCCCTTATAGGTTTGATTAAATATAAACATGCTTAGGAATGTTCTAACCATTCTACCCTGCTGGAAACCATCACCTTCGCTTCCCAAACTCTGAGATCAAAAACTCTTGTCAATCTTCACATAATGTTAAAATATAAATGAAATAAAATACGAGGCTTTTAAGAGAAATGAAAGCCATAAAGGACTAATATAATAAAATTTTGGTGGGGAAGTAGTTTGCTTAAATTTTATTTCTGAAAACAATATATTTTCAATAATGAGAAAACTTCATCATGCCAAGCTATTTCACCTCAGCTTACATCATTTTGCCATATAAGTGGTCTATTATAAAACAGTAAATAAGCATCAACATGAAGATGGTAAGTACACTTTATTCTGGAATTGGTTTGAATATATCCATCAGCAGAATTCTTTAGCGAAAGCTAGCTTTAAGACAACAGTTTTAAAAACTAAACCAGAGATCCAGAGACAAGAAGTCCAAAAAGAGAGGCTGAAACATAGGATGGAACAGACTCAAGAAGATGCATACTTTTTTCAATTAAGGATGGAATTGAACTTTACAAAGTCCACCAGAAGTTTATTGTCTAATGCCTCATCGTCACTAGTTGCTTCACCATTCTTCAACGTTATTCAAAAATACCTACTTCACTATCTTCTAATCTTAGTGAAGACTTTGAAGCTGTCTGTCAGATTGGACATTGTCTGATGCCACACGATTTGAGAGTCCTTCGTTAAGGTATTTGCACTGTTTATGTGAGTGTAATCTCCCAGTCAGCAAATGCACCAGCCGCATTTGTGACCTCCCAGCAAGTGAACAGACCTGTTTGAACAGAGAATTTCTTTGAAAATTCTTGCTCGTGAAATCCAATTTTGATGCTGAAAACTCTCATCTATGTTTCCTATAAACCCATCCATTTTTTTTCTTGAAAGAAATAGAATACTGTCCCCCAAAATGGAACAAAGATAAGGAAACAAATGGCAAAGAGGTAAGAAGCAGCAGGAGAAAACTGAAAGGAAAAAGTACAAATTAAGTTTATAAATTAAACTTAATTGCAGTAAGTGTAACAATACTAATTGTCTTGAAAAATAATCACTACTCTTATTCTCAAGCTGAAGTATGGCCTTTTAAAGGAATAATATGCCTAACATAAGCCTTAAAAACAACTACACTAATAATTTAAACTATATGATTTAAACTTACAGTGATTTATACACAACACCCTAAACCTTCCAAATATTTCTTTTATAGCAGTTATCAGACTTCCAAATTTGCTTGAAATGTCATATTCTTATTAAAAGGCAACCTAAATAAAAGATTTGTGGTGGGAGGCATATACAAAAAAAAAAAAAACAAAACCCCAATATCCATATGTATTAAGACATTATTCATTAATTGACAAGAAACTTTTATTCATTATTATATGCCAAGAGAAAATATTTATAAATGAAGAATGGAAAAACAGGCTAAGAAACGCTAGAATAATCCATTACACTTTAAGAAACATACTTCTACTCTCTTTACACCAAAAGTCAAAATAATATGCCAGGGAAAATTGCCTGAACATACCAGAGAATACAAAAATGAGACTAGAGATATTTCAGTACATACACTGTAGTTTGAAGATCACTGGGAATATGAAAACAGCACTGAAGTATTGTAACAACTAAACAGATAATTAAAAGCACAAGGATAGAAAAGACTCGCATGGTGACAGGATAGCATTTGAGGCTACACTTGTTGTCGTTGAGGAATCAGATAAGACTATCACACCACCTAACAAATTCTCATCTCTCATATGGTTCATGATATCAACCTTAAGTATGTGAAATTACATTAAAGTGTATGATAAGAAAAGTTTAAAAATTCAGAGTAAATAAAAATATATGTTTTGCTTACCTTTTAAATGTTCTTTCTCCTCTTTTCTATGCCAGTCCAGATGCTTGGGTATAGTTCCTCCCTGCCAGTAGATGGAGATAGTAAAATTGAGTCTTTTGGTGACCTCAAATCCTAATCTAGGTGGTTCAGAATCTTCAATTTCAGATTTTGGAAGTAAAAAAAAATTTGAATGATTGAAAATACACATAAAGCTTGTAAAAAATGATTATCTGAGTCAAATAAACTTTTATTCATGGTCATTGATACCAATTATTAAGAAAGAAGGTCTTGGCTGGCATAGAAAAAAATAAAAGAAAGAGCATTATTTTGTAGGATATATTCCCTTGACTCTTCAGTCTTCCTAGATTTCAACAAATATATATTGAGTATCTACTCAAAATTGTAGGTTACTGGCTAGATGTTTTCATCTAATTATCTAGTTAATTTTCTTAACAACCCTGTGAAGTAGTCATTGTTATCCCCAAACATCTTGTTCTAGAATCTATATTTGTAAAAGTTCCATGTGGTGAGCTGACACTTGCTTGCCAAGCTTTTGTAGTCCTCCCGGTGTTCAGTTAATGGCTTCTCAAATTTAGAGAGAATTCATTTCTTCTTCCTACTGATAACAAGACCTTGACGTTGTTGGAAACTCATACTGGTAAAAGCTGGTTTTGCTTAAATTTATTTCAAACAGCTATCCAAAAAGAAATTCAGAAGACTAAGGAGAAGCCATTCTACAAAGATTAACTAGATCATCAGAAATAAAATGGGGTTCGGCAGTAACAACATCACATGAAATTGTGTTTCTTTGAGAAATTACACACTTAAGGTCAAATTCATTGGAATCAGCATTTACATTTGTGATTATTTATAATGGCTTATAGAATAATGAAATTACCATTTTCTAAAGCTAAGAGAAGGACATATAAGTACCTCTTGAAAACCATTAAAAAGCAAACACTAAGAACATTCAAGACCAAAGAAGAAGGTGGTATTATTGTGTCAGGACAGCAGACATAAATCATGATGGTCCCCAGAAAATTTGGACATATGGTTGCCCTAATGACAAATGACAAGGTTTATCTTCCATCCAGATTTTTTTAGTCTAAATCCTATTCTCTTTCTACCACATCAAGTGACCCCAGGAAGTCTTTCAACCTGGATATGTATGATTAATTCTTAAGTGCATATGTTCATGTTAGCATCCTTATTCAACTTGGCCCAGTGAGTTCAACTTTTTCTCTGTTTTCATAAATGTGGTAACAGCGATTACATTTAAAGTACTTTATTTCAAGATAGGTTAAAACAACAACAGCAGGTTTATTGCTTTGGTAAATACTACAGAAACAACAATCCTAGTAACTTTTTTGGTTTAACTGCATTTTAATAATCTATTTGTGAGGTGTTTCTAACACTACCACTGAAGCAGCAGACACTGTTACCAATGACTATACATTTGCTGGGTTCTGGCTCCATTCACTACTTGGAACAATCGGGTTGACATTAATTCTGCTTCTAGTTGTAAACATTCTTCCAGAATTTGGTACTCCTTAAAAATAATAAATTCCATATTAATTTAGAGAAGATAAGGATCTTTTCAAATGTGTT
>PVKM010007196.1:0-42063 GCA_004027735.1 Carollia perspicillata | reverse complement strand
TGACTTCCTTTCCTAGATAAATAATTATGACTTTTTGGTATGCTTATTTAGTATTGGCGTCTCAGCTAATACTGACCCCAAGAGATACCGTGGATATATTTACACTTTTATCTCCATAAGAGCTCTACCACACTCACAGAATATTTTAAATCTTTTCAAGTCATTGAGGTCTGTTTTCTCAGAGGACATCGCAAATTCAGTCATTTCTCCTGAAGCTGAAATGACGGAAACCACTTTCATGTGAGACACGGGCTCGGCATTTCTCTGCGGGTCCTTTCTCTTAGGAGCCGGGATCAAATCATGTTGCTGTTTCATGGCCACATGCCTCCCAGTTGAAGTGACAAGTAACTGATCGTGAGTCAGCGCCTGTAAAAGATTAGGGATTAGGGAAACCGTTTTCTGCCCAAATACGTCTCTTCCTTTCTCACTTACCAGGTGGCCCTGCGTCACTGACCGTCATTAAAATTTTTACCACGATTGGCCTGTGGGCCCTGACAAGGTAAAGGGAGACGGCAGGTAGAGAGCGTACAGGGCCTGAATGAATTTGGGACCTGGAATCATGTTCCTGCTGCTCTGTCCAACGCAGCATAAAAAGAAGGTCACAGACGCCGATGACTGAAAGGCCCATCTCCCTTTCCCAGGACAGCGACAGGAATCAAAGGGGCAGTGCCACCTGACTGGGCCCGGCTGGACGCACCTTCACTGCACTAAATGCACATGGGTGACGATGCATGTTCTGGGAGCCATCGTAGAGGTGCCCCCCAAACCCGACCTGTTTGTCGGGACAAGACCCGGCCGGAGGTCCCAGGTTCAGAGAAATGCACTGAAACATGTGCCCACCTGAGGCACACGTGCACTGGATCCTCACAGATCACGGCTGGTGGGTACGTGAGAGGAAAAGCCAGCTTAGACTATTCCAGCACCAGCCAGGCCGGCGTGGCCCCTCCCAGTCTTGGGGGTGAAGGGCCCGCTCCAGATCAGCGGGAGCTGGAGGCGGGGCTAGGGAGCCGAGTGGGGTTTACTCCGTTTGGGCTTCCTGGCTCTGCTCTGGACTCAGTCTCTACGTCGCTTTCAAATATATAACTCATTTCCTCAGTTGCCATTGCAGTAAATCCAAGTGTGCCCATCTTCAATAATCCCAAAATTGAAAGGCGAATTTAAAAATCTTGCTCTGATATATACAATGTGACACGTCTTTTTCTTTTTGAGGGGGCGCTTCTCGGGAGGCGGCGTGCAGGGGATGCGGCTCTGCAGCTGGCCCAGGGTCCCGTCCAGGGTCCCGTCCAGGGTCCCATCCCGAATCAGGAGCTACCCACTGCCACGTCCTCACCTTCACATGTTGCATGACAGGGTCCGGACATGAGAAGGAATGAGCTCAGAGAGACAACCTTCTAAGGAAAGGACGTGCCATGACCAAGGGGGAGAGGAGGGCAGATCTCTTTTTGTCAGTCATTAGTGGCTCAATACTGTGCTTGCTGATTCCCAAGATCTGGACACCCAGAAGAGGGGGTAGAGGGAGAAAATCCCCGTAGTAAATCCCTCTCCTACAGGGGAATTGCAGGAGGAAGAAAAGACCACGTCCCCTGCAGAGACCCCTAGAATCCCTAGCAAAAATAGTCCTACAGATACCACAAAACCTGAGCTATCTGTACAAACCATAACCCTAAAACCTAGATATGAAAAGCTAGCTCAAAAAGAAAGAAAAACCCAGCAAATAGTACCTACTGTTCAGGGACAGTACGGGCCAGCCTATATAATAGTAGGAAGGTTGTAGTATCCACCTAAAGGGAGAAAAAGTCTCCAAAAAGTTTCCCAAACCCATTGACCCTCCCTTTCCTTACAAGAGCATATAATAAATAGAGAGTTAAAATAGTAAATATTAAGGGACAACATGTATCTTACAAAAGTCTAAGTTTCAGAGAATGCTTGGCACGGGTATGAGCTCCATAGTGTATATTAACTAAGAAACAAAAAGGTTTCTATAGTAAAGCAGTTACTAAGACCCATTGATAAGGAACTAAAATACTGTTACTAACCGAAACTTATACACAAGTCAAAAATATAATTAAAACATCTATCATATTAAAGGTCAAAATATTTTCCCTAATATTATCAGATGTCACCAGATTTTAATTGTATGATTAATTCTAAAGCTGACCCACTTACACAAAAAGCTGTAACCACAAAGTGCTAATCTCTGCAAAAAATAAAAGTATAAAATATTGCTTGCTACACAATAAAGCAGAACAGAATTTCACCGTCCTTTGAGTCGTGTTGTTATTCTGTCTCTCATCGCCAACGCCTTACCCCTTGCAACCTTCGGACCCCTGGACTCTGCCGCAGCCGGACCGCGGCAACCCACACACTCTCTTCCAAACCCAAAATACCATTCGCAAACCACGGTGAATGTGCACTCTAACTTATCTTAACGCATTTCAATCCTATCTTAACAAGGAAATAGAAATGCACGTGAGGACACTGCAGCCTGCTCGCCCGGATCTGCGGATGAAATGTCTGCACTGGGAAGTTCTCTCTGCTCCCTGGACGCTCCGTTGACTCGGGGGCTGTCAGTCTCTCCTTGTGGAGGGATTTTTTACTGCGTGAGGTTATGGATAAGACTTCCAAGGGCCCTGGAATGGTAAGGCCAGAGATGGTGTTAAATTCCTTATTTTCCTAAACGTTGTCCGAGTATAAAGTTCTGGGCTTTCACCCCAATCTCTGACAGGTTAAGATCTTTAAGAGTTAATTTGGGCAATCAGGGGCAATCACTACATACACTAGCAAACTGTCTTCCCAGGAACATTCCTTGTCATCTTAAAGGAATCCCCCAAAATAGGGTTCTAGGGCAAATAAGTCTGGAAGAACATCATACTCTGCTCCTTTCTTAGAGATTTACAAAGCAAGGGAAGCATGTCAAAGTTCCTGACAAGTCCCGACTTAAAGAAATCTATTTACTTTCATTTAACTCAGTATTTCCCTGAATCATTTGCCAGAGAATATGTTTTCCAGGGAGTGCTTTATGATATCAAAGAATTGTGTATTCCTTAGGAAGTAGTTGGGGAATTGCTTTTTGAATGTAGTCGAGAGGGGACTGTGATAAGAAAAAGCCACAAAGGCGAACTCAAGACGTGGGAAATGTTTGCGTGACCTGCCCTCGACTCATCCGTCATGAGCAAGCAGATCGCTCTCGCTGTGGGGCACTCTGGTCCTGGTTACCCAGCAGTGCGGCGGACACAGCAATTACTCAAGAAAAGTGCTGAGAATAACAACAACAATGCAATATGACATGGGGTATAGTAACCACTGCCATCTACATAAAATGAAGAGACAGCCCTGGCCAGTGTGACTCAGTTGGTTGGAGTGTCATCCCACAGACCGAAGGGTCATGGGTTCAATCTCCGGTTGGTGAGCACAAAAGAAGGCAACCAATCGATGTTTCTCTCTGCCCTCCCCGCGCCACCCCCCGCTTCCTTACTCTCTAAAAGCAATGAAAAAATGTCCTCGGGTGAGGATAAAACAAACAAACCACTAAAAAAAAGAGGTACAGGTCACAGGCACAAGGCAATATTAATAAAGATAATATCAAAATAGGAGAGAAATTTGCACGGTCATTTCTCCTTCTTGTTATTCTTCATTATTCTTTCAAATGACAGCAACAGCTTTTGTTCTAGGTCAAAAATGGTCAAATATTGGCAAAATAATATTGTTCAACCTAATAGTCTAATACAGGTTTTATTATTGTCGCTGTCCCACGGCAACGGAAAATCAGAATGTAGCAGTGTCTGTTCATAGTCACTCAGCAAGCAATTGGCCCAGTTGCATCAAGGTGGAGAACTGATCGAAATTCTAAGCTTTTTCTGCAACATCATATATTTTCATAATTTGTTCACTTTTTGTTTTAGACACAAATATTTCTTATTTGGGACACTGATTTTCTTGCCATTGTTTTGTATTTTAAACAAAAAATGTAACTTGCATATTTTCTTTGAGGTAAACTAATTTTTTCGCACATTAGGACTTTGGAAATGTATTAATTTACACTTATATTGAAATCAAATGATCCCGTTTTCATTGCTATTTCTGAATGCATTTTTAAAAGCTCATTTGAAGTGATATCTTCTAATTCAGGTTTTGAATTACTACATTGAAGAGATTTCTGTACTGCCAAGTGCAGCGTTTTGACTCCAGTGACATAAGACAATATTTATGTGTGGGGGGAGGGGTGGAAAACTTGGGCGCAATATATCAGATTGCACAAAAGTTGAAAGTTACTCTTTTTCTTTTTTTAATAGTCTGGGTCGAAAAGCTGCATTCAGAGGGTTTGACTGCTTGGACTCCAAGGGTGCTATTTGCATAAAACCAGAAAGCCTGGTGCCTGTCTCGGGCCAGTTCAGTCACGTGCCCGTCCCTGTGACTAATCCGCGTGGAGCGCATTCCTCGAGTTCAGCCCCTAATCTCTCTGTGGCAAAGCTGTGGGCCTGCTAAGCAGCGAATGGAAACCTGGAGGTCGGCCCTAAGGCGTACCCGAGGTCAAGTCCATGTGAGGCAGGTGCAGCCGGCTGCTGTAAAACCTCGACTCCAATCATTGTTTGTCCCTGTCAATGTGGCAAAAGGAGTGAAAAGTTGGCCACAGCAGCCCGTGCAGCTCAGCTCCCTTGGAATCGGTCAGCTGAGTCTGTCGACGAGTCTGAAGAAAGGAATGAGGGTGGGCGATGGGGACTGCTCATCAGCCTATGTTTGAACCAGCAGTTCAAAGCTGATGAGGGATGATCCCTTGTTCCTTGTCTACAAAACTTCCAAATTCACCTTCACCCCAAATTTCATCATGAATTAAGAGAACGAGACGAGATGAAGTTAATCACCTTGTGAGGATTAGATGGGAATCCCAAAGAGTCACCCACATTCTGGTGCACCCCCATCTTCCGCAGGCTCAGCGGGGATTCATTTGTCCGTATCGGGTCTTACTGCTTCTTTTCTCCGCGGCTGCACCTGACCTTTGACACCTCTTAAACCACACTTTCCCCCAAACCACCAGAAACACATTAATACTGTACAGAAATGGAACCAGCTTTTGTCAGCAGAATTTGAGAGTAGACGGGTTTCCTAAAAGTCTCACCTGACTCTGTGGAAGAGGTTCCCATCGAGTGCTGGAGGAGCCAGCTGAGCGAGGCGGGCCGGTGAAGACTGTGGGGAGGGCGCATCCCACCGCGGGGCAGGTGCCTCTCGGCTCCGGCCGAGTGGCCGCAAGCAGAACTGCAAATCCCATCTTGCCTGATCTTGAAGTTGTTCACGAGAAGTTGGAAATGTTCCTTTCTACCTGAAAGCTCCCAGGAATTAAGTGGCGACAATTATTTGACAACATACACCAACCGAGAATCTGTTTGCCCACTTCCAATCTGGGCTCCAAAGGTTGGCCTCGCCCTTCGTGTGGAGTTCCCCTTCCCATTCGTTCCAGCCGAAGGCCAGCTGTTCCCACGCATCCAAACTGGAACACGTTCAAACACCACCTTTCATCCCAGCCGATGGGCTTCCAGGACTTGAGATGGCTCAGAGCATTCTCAAGGACCGAAGGTGTTCATTAAGCACATCTGTTATTTTGGCCCTGTTTTCATGAACTTCGGTTTCCCCTGGTTTGGAAGAGTGGGATTTAATTGGGAATTTTTTATCCCCCTTACCCCACTTGAGAGGTTTTTCAACACCATTGTGTTTTATGTGGCTGTTCTGGGAACCAGAGAATGCCAGGGGGCAGGAGGGGTGACAGGGACCCCTGCCCCACGCCCTCGCCCACTCGGATGATGTTCCCCCAACCTTGGGACTTCCACATCCCGCTCTCTTGGACGTGGACGTGAGTGTTCAACTGCTCCAGGGACCTGTCTGGGCGCCCTCTCGCAGGTCTGCTTCAACATGCCCTAGACTCAGCGTCTTTCCCTGAACAGTCAGGCTCTCCCTTCGTATTCCCCTGGGGGCTCTTCCCGCCAATCATCCTAAGCCCCACCCTCTTCCTTCCTCAGGCTTCACTTGAATCAGATGCCAAATCCTGTGAAAAACAACTTTTTGAGTCCCTCCCTCATCTGCTGTCATTTGTTCATTCACACAGGATTTGGCTGCCGTAGGCCAGGCCTGGTCTGCAGCTCTGGGGACGCTGATGCGAAGTGATGGGCCAAAGGGGATGCTGTGGGTCCCACCCTCACATCCCCCGTCTCACCTGGTCCTGTCCCACCTGCAGCAGGGCACTGACACCCTCGCTTTCTGGGTCATCTCTCTCCACCTTCTTCCCCGCTCCTCCTGCCCCCAGAATGAGTTCTACTGTGTAAAAATGAAATACCAGGTCACTTTCTTCCTTAAAACCTTTCAGTGAGGCCAGATAACCTTCAGTGCAGCCTAGATGCTTGGGAGGGCACACAGAAGGCACACCCGATTCTCCCAGCCTGTACCCGCCAGGCCTGCACACCCACTGGCCGTGAACCCTCTCACCCTCGGCTGTGTGTGTGTGTGATTCCCATTGCTTGGGACGCCCTGCCCGCCTCATACTTCGGTTCAACCCCACTCATCCTTCAAAGCCCAATAAAGAAGAATTTCCTTGTCAGGAATCTATTCTCTGGGCCCGCCCCATGCCTGGGGCCGCTTCCGCATGGTTCCTACACTCCGGTTGGTTCCCAGAACACCCAGTGCATACCTGTATCGTAATGTCATGGCACTTCCCAGACTAGTACGTAAACGCACTGTCTCCTGCACTCGCTGGGACTTCCTGGAGGGCAGGGACAGGCCCAGGTCGACTCTACACCTCCAGGGCTGCCCGCCCGTCTGGCACACACAGCCCCTCTGTGCACCAGCAAGGAAAAGGGCAGGGTGTGAAACCGTCACACTCAACAAGAAAGAACATTTTTACTGCTCGCACCTAATTCTTCTCCGCTCTTAAGAACAGATTCCACGTTTGCACACCCTGCTATTACTGTAATTACATATTTTTTTAGCTATTACTCTAAGCCATTTAACAAAGACTCACATTGTGTCCATGGCCAGAGAGTTCCAGCCAGCAATCTAGAACCTGTGGAATGCCCAGTTCGCATTCTCCAGGTTTGACTTTTAATAAAATATATCAGGTGCAGGTGGTCGTCTCAGCAAAATGCACAATGACAGCCACTGCCCCTGCTCCACACTGTCCTGGACCCCCCTGCAACCGCGGCCCTAATGCGGGAGGTGCTGTGTCCTCAGGACAGAACCTCCCTCGCACTGTCCCAGAGCCCAGAGGACGTGCACCTCACGCAGGTCACTGGGAGGTCAGAGCAACCGGGGGAGCAGCTTTCAGCACCTGCCAAAGAGCAGATCCCGCTGAAAGAGCCGCAGCTCGGATGCACCTTTGGCCACTTTGGTCATTTGAAACCAGAGCTTGGCTTCCCACACCATTCTCAGCTGCCAACACCAGAATGAAGACGAAATGACTGACGTGCGAGGTCCGTCCCCCCGGAACCGCGTGCTGGCCCTGCCGGCAGCACCGAGGCGTGCGGGCAGGTCCCAGCTGGGAAACACACTGGGTGGTGCAAACCCACACAGCACAGAGTGTTGCCCACGTGAAGATAAACTTCCTCTGCCTACAGACACTTAGTAGCAGAGGCTGCTTACACAGGACCACGGAGCCTGCCACCCCAAGCTGAGTGTCTGGGGGAAACCCTCCAGAGAGGAGCCGGTTTGGATTTGCTAGGAGGCCTGTATTTAGTTTGTAACAAGAGTGTATTTTTGTTACACTCTTGTCAAGTGAGCTCTACCCTGACTTCCTAGAAACCGTCACCAGGAAAAGCAAAGACCGAACTTTCTGGTGGGCATCTGTACTCCATGCCCAGACTGCCAAGAGTCCCAGGTCGGACGGCTGCGCCCGGCCAGGCGTGTGACGGAGACAGAGGACCGACGAATGAAGCATTCCACTTTTCCATAGGCTTTATTGCCAGCAGTTTAAAATGGCCAACATTAAAAACTGATAATAAATACTGCTCTTTGGGCTGTAATAAATAAAAAGTTTATTAACAAGAAATGCACTTGTCCAGCCACGAGTGTCTTCAAAAATTAACAAAAAACAAAAATGAACAAAAAAACACCTATCTATGGCCATAGTTCACAGTTTAGCAGCCAAAAGCTGCTCCGATTACAGCCTCTGAAGGACTCGGGAGCGTCCTCCCTCTCCCTCCCCTCGGGAAGGACGTTCACAGTTCCCAGTCCTCTGTCGGAAACGCTCTCAACGGAGAGAAGTGGAGAGTCAATGCACCTTTCTGTGAAATTGTCTGAAAACCCTTTCGAAGCAGGTCCGTCACGGAAAACTGTGCTCTGGTTCTCGCGGACTGTCCAGGTCGGGACGGCACACCTCCGCCGGGCCAGCGGGCCAGAGGGCCCGTCCTCGTACCGCCGCCATCCCCCCGTGCACGGGGCCGCGGGCTCAGCCGCACCTCTGCAGCAGCATGTTCAGGGCGTACTCCATCCGGCGCCTCAGCTCCAGCGAGCAGCCCGACACCAGCAGGGCCGTCAGGCGGAAGGTGGCGGACAGCCTGTCCTCGTTGATGTAGGTGAGCAGGTACTCCTCGTTCTGGCTGCAGATGATTATTTTCGTGTGGTCGTGGTAGAAGTTCACCTTTAGAAACAGACGAGGGTGTTAGAGCTCTCTGAGCGTTAGGGTTAGGGACGCTGAGTCTGCGACTAGCCTAACCCGGTAAAAGCAGCTTTCAGGCCCCCCACAGGCCCCTCCGGAGGGCCAGTCACCTGAAAGGTGCCGTCGTTGAAGAGCATCATTAAGGCCTTATCGGACTTCAGCCACTGCAGGAGGTAGAGCCGCGGTCTGCGAACGTCGGTAACACTGGGCAGGTCTCCTCCCTGCAGCAGATTGGGCGGGTCAGTGCCTGCGAAGCTGCGCCACACGCACTCAGCCCTCCCCCAGCCAAGGCCTCACCCCCTGGGGCCCGCGGCAGCCCTTGCACCGGTGGGAGCCGCTAGCCCCGCCTCCCGGAAGTTCTGACTCAGCAGAGGGGGCGGGCCCTGGAGTCGGCACTCTGAGGCCCTCCCGGCCTAGTCTGCGGCCTCGTCTGCACCCCAGCGCCGCTGCTCCGAGGCACGGGACTTACATCCATGAGGTTCTCCTCCATGTAGTGCGAGAAGTACTTCAGCACCGTCACCTGGCTGATGAACTGCTCAGGGGCCTCTGTCGCTGGGAACACCGAGCACTGGCCAAGCTCCGCATAATAGTGCACGGTTCTGGGCGCGACAGGGAGAGGGGGTCAGCGGCCATCAGTCTCTGCTCTCAGGTGCTCCCGGGCAAGACGGAAGAACCCACCGGCCTCGTTACCTGGAGACACTCACTTTTTGTCTGGAAGGAGGCTCATGTGAGCACCGTTGTTGAAAAGGACCCCCACAGTGTGGTCCGAGAGCTGGTACCCGAAGCCGTACTTGTTGGAGTAATCGACCCACTTGGTGACCCACTGAAAGGAAGTGCCCAGCTGCTCTCTGGGAATGCAGTCGGCCTCCGGCATGTTCTCCAGACACCCTCGAAGGACTCTTGCCACTGTGTCCGCAACGCTTCCCATGGTACTGTCCTCGAGGCCTGAACGTCGGAGACAGTTACGGAATAATTAACAAAAAAAACACGGGCTTTGCTAAGTCTCCTTCCACCAATTCTAAACACATGGAACTCCAAATTCTCCCTAGTCGCACTCAATCGCCTGAATTCTGTTGCTCTGAGGGAAACGCATCACATGAACACAGAGGCACTGCGGTGACTCCGTGCGGAGCGCTGCACTGGCACGCTCATCCCTGCACGCGGGCGGACAAGCACTTACACTCGCTGCTGCTGCTGCAGCTGCCAAGTGTCCCTCTGACGATCATCCGAATGGTGTCCCCCACCTGCTGCCTGCTCTCCACTGTGGTGGTGCCGGTGCCGGGGGCAGCCACTGTCGTGGGCGAGGGCTGCAGCTCCTAGGAGAGAGGAGGGTCGGGCAATGAGCCACAAGTCCCACCCTTATGCCGCTCGAGGAGCGGTCGGGGTGAGACTGCGGGAACTGTCAGGTAGGCTCATCCAGAGCAGTGGCCACTAGCCAGGCACCAGCTGTCGCAGCGGGTCCGCTGCCTGCACTGCTCACCCTCCCTCTCAAAGGGCCGGGGGAAGATGAGGGACATGCAACAGGCCTGAGCCCTGACAATCGTGGAGCGAGTGATAGCACAGACTGAAAACGGTGTAAGGCGGCGATGTCTGTCCGCCCTTTCCCAGCATACCTCGTCAGGCCTCTGTTTGCTGGGCTGCTGCGTGATGGAAGTCTTTTTCAAGTCATGCCTAAGCTTATAAATGTCTTCATCTTCTTTAGATGCTCTATCTGTAAGTCAAGGAAGAGAATTACGAGGGTTATTCTACCCTAACAAGGCAGGAACAGAGCCACCCATGTTTCCCCCTTTCACATTGATAACTGGCTATGAGCACCCAAGGCAAAAACAGCATTTTTATCATTGCCATTAGCTGCGATTATGCAAGGAGCACGCTGTGATGTGTATGACACACACGTCATAGTGCGAACTTATGCTATGAAAAGCTCAACAGTACACAAAGATATTGGCTAAATTATGCTCATGAAAAAGCCTCTCTTCAATAATTTACCAAAGTGAAATATAATGTTGGGTACAGAACAGTGACAGGACTTAAAACTTACTGTGTGTGTCAATGTATCTTGCTTTGTCTTTTTTGCCACCAAAAAGAGCAGCGGCTGCTTTCTTGAAGAAATTCTTTGCTGGACTTGACAAGTGGAAGTCCGGGACTGTGTGGCAGCAGCTGGAGGAGAGCCTGTCTGGAGTGAAGCCCTGCAGAGCAGAGAAAAGATTCATCCTGTGACCTGCTGGGCAACTGGGATCAAGAGCGTGAGATCCAAAGAATCAAGAAACACACCCACCTGCAAAAAGAATTCATGCCGCATGATGTCATCCAAGCTTGGGCGATCCTGTGGGTTTTTGGACAGCATGCTAGCTATCAAGTGTTTGGCAGGTGCCAGCAGCGACGACGGCATGGTATACCTTGCTTCTCTGATACACCTGTATGTTTCCTTCAGATTTGTAGTTTCGAATGGGGGTCTTCCTAGTAACATCGTATACCTAAGAGGAAGAAAACACTTCTTTAGAAATGAGGGTAAAGCAGCTCTCTTCAAACGTTAAAGTCTAAACCCCAATTCATGTTCTCATCGCTTGGGTGCATCTACTCACATCACACAGCCTAAAGCCCAGATGTCTGATTCACAGCCATGTCCTTGCTTGTTGAGGACTTCAGGGGAGAGGTAATTTGGGGTGCCACATATTGTTCTGCAAAGACAAAAGACAGAGCCTCGTCAGGTGCTGTGTGAAACCCAGCTCCCTGGACAAAGCCACGAAAACACTGTTGGGTTTCCATTAGGGGGCATCTGGCTGTCACTTTTGGCATTTGAGCAACTGACATTTGACAGAGTGATTTTGGTGATTTTTTTTGATGCATGTATTTTTCCCGGCCCAGGTGACAGTGTTTTTAGCCAATAGAGACCAGGCATTCTATCCTTATCAGACCATCATAAGGTAGATTTCTTTCGTAATCCACTTAGAGGCATGAGGTACCCCGGCTCGGCCCGCAGTGAGCACCTAGTGCTTCCTCCAGGTAACACTGCTGCAGTGTACAGACTGAGTCTCCACGGGCCTCCTCTGAGACACCAGCTGGAAACAAGAAGGGCGCGTGTGAGCTGCACAGAGGGGACATCCTCCCGGCTCTCACCTCCTCCTGTGTTCCAAGGGCTCCAGCCTGGCTGCCAAACCGAAGTCCCCGACTTTCAGTTCCATGGCTTCGTTAATAAAAAAGTTCCCTGGGCGATAAACAAAACAGACTTGAATCCCTGGGAGAGCCACTTCGGCCAGTGCACACCAGGTCAGCTCTGGAGGCCAGCAGCCAGCTGTTGACTAGTACAGCCCCCACTTGAAGGCAAGACTGCACGGGCTACCCCTCCCCCCCCGCCCCACCAGTGGAGAACAGGGAAGTGTAAACAGTGCGAGGAAGAAGGAAAGAACACCCGTCCCCGACACCCAAGTCCGTGTTTGGAGTCGAGCGCTCACCTAGCTTGAGATCTCTGTGCAGGATTTCTCTCTCGTGGAGGTACTTGAGTCCAGACACAATCTGCCTGAGGTAGTATCGGACTTCGGGCTCCGTCAACACCTTCCTGGCTTTCAAGATGTGAGCCATGGACTAGGAGGAGGAAGAGGAGAGAAGGTGTAAGCCGCAGCTGTCAGAACAGAAAGTCACTGCTGGGCACGGTCCCCCCCAGTCCACAGGGCAAACCCAAGGAAGAGCAGCGGGCTGCACGCAGGGCCAGGCGCACGCCTACCCTTCGGCTGCAGTATTCCAGCAGAATGTAGATGTTCTCTTTGTCCTCGAAGTAGTGGTAGAACTGAACGACGTGCTTGTGGTGCAGAAGTCTGTGCAGCTCTATCTCCTTGTCGATCTGGGAGGAAAGGCGAGCAAGGCTCAGCACCGAGGCAGCAGCAGGGCAGCCGCGAGCCGTGTGCGCCCCAGGGAGCCCGGCTCAGAGCAGCACCGCGCCCAGCACCTACTCACCTTCTCCCGCTGGTGAGGTTTGGCCACCCTGCTGTGAGGGATGATCTTTGCAGCGTAGACTTTGTTGTTTGTCAGATCCGTCATCTCATAACATTTGGCAAAGCCGCCCTACAAGGAAACAAAGCCCAGATGGAACTGAGTAGGCAGAGCCATGGACAGCAAATATGCTCTAAATTTTTTTTAAATTAAGGAAAGCAAAAAGATTGAGGCGGGAGGTAAGAAAGGGACCAGGGAGGCAGTCTGATTCCAAAAGCCCCTTCCAGACGGGAAAGCACCCCAGGGTGCCGTCCGAACAGGCCCCGGCCCGGTCCCTTTACTCAGGGCCCCGGGACGGCGCTGGGTCGGGAGGTGAGACGTGGGATCTGACCAGACCGGCCCGGGCGGGGAAGGACGGCAGAACTGCCGCGGGGATCGGCGCCCCGGACCCGACGCGCGCGGGGCGGCGCCCTCACCTTGCCCAGCACCCGGCCCCGGCAGTAGCGCCTCCCCGTCGTGGGGTCCACAACGACCCGCGACACTTCGGCGCCCGCGTGGTGGCGGTGCTGCGGGGCCGCCGGTGACTCCTGTGCCCGGGGCGGCGGCTCCTCGGGGGGCGGCGGCCGCCTGCGCTTCGCGTCCCCGCCGCCAGCCTTGCCCGGCGCCTCGCTCGCCTTGGCGCCGGCGGCCGGCTGGTAGGTGATGGTGCGCAGGAGCTCCATGGCAGTGCCCTCCCGCTCGCCGGTCCGCCAGCCGCCGCGTCCACTGAAATGAGTGCGAGCGCAGCGTATTATATACGGCCTTGCGGGGGCGGGGCTCGGCGTACACGTCACGACGGCGCCCCGCCCACCGTCCGCGCGGCCGAGCGGACTTGGAACAGCCGGGCCGCAACGGGGCAATAGAGGTTCCGGTGCCCCAGGAGGGTTGCCGCATCCTCCGAAATGCCACAAACTGGGGTTTGAAGCACAACCCCGAGGCCCGACTGCCCCCGCGGGCCCCGTCCCGCAGCCTGACAGCCCGTAACCAGAGTGACGCGCCGCGAGCGCCTGGCGCAGCCCCACTTGGCCTCCACCCGTCACCCTGGAGGCGGAGCGCGGGGCCCGGGCGCCCCCTCGCGGAGCGTCCGGGCAGCGCAGGGAAGGGGGGCGGTGGGATCTGGGGCGGCCGACGACAGTGAGTGGTGCGGGGCCCCGGCCCTGTGCGGGTTCGCGGTGGGGGTCACCATTGCTAGTTCCTCTGAAGGGGCCGTGCACGACGCTGGTGCGGGAGCACCACCCGTGCTTCAACGACATATGATATCCCCGGAGACCGCGGTACGCGGTGCGACGTGCAGAGACTCTGGGTGAACCCTGCAGCCTTCGAGGCAGAGCGTCAGTGCTAGCACTGGACAGACGGGCCGCTGGGCTGACCCTTTAAGGAGCTCGGCCCAAAGTGTGTTTCAGACTGCCCAGGTGAGGCCGCTCGGCAGCACACGGGTCCTTCCTTGACGCCGAACACGCGGCCAGCTGGGCAGTATTGTCAGTGCTGGACTGATGACCCTGGAGAGACTTGGAAAAGGGGCGACGGCAGCCCACTGTCAAGGTCAGGTCCACGTGCAGCCGAGGAGACGTTGTCAAAGAGTGTGTCCCAGGGCTCCGAGGCTGCGTAGAAAGGGGGGGCTCCAGGGCCCCGCGGAGGGAACGGCCCGAGGCAAGGGCTGGCCCAGGCTCCGTTCCAGGAAGGGCGGCAGAGCCCGGGGCAAACTGAGGTCGCAGAGCCCTGACCTGCATGCTTCCCCCCGGAGGCCTTTGGTCCCCACCCTGTACTGCGCTTGCTGGTTTGGAAACCACTACCTTCATCCCCAAATCTAGTTTTACACCATGACTTTGTTTTATTGGTTGGTAATGAATTTTTTATACATAATTGGCCATGATCTTTTAAGGTAAAAGGACTGAAGAACAGATTGGCATCATATTTTTCGTTATTCAATTCTCTGATGATCACATACTATTGTATATATTTCTACCGAACGTACTCAAGAATTTGATGGACTATTGAACACTTTATATGAAATGAAGGTCCATCCACCAAAGCATTTGGGCATTTAATAAAATGTTAATACTATGTATGTTGTATGGGCTCTTTTGTGCAACTATAAAAAATTGATTTTTTGGTTGGTGCTGCCATCGTGTGGACAGAACCAAAATGGTCGTCCATCGATGAAGGAAGGAAATGGTCCTTCTAATGGAGATAAATCTTTGATTACAAAATAGTTCTCTTTAGTTTTATAGATTGAATGCAAATTCAATTAACATCGTAATAGGGTTTTTTAGTGAAACTTGACAAGCTGATTTGTAAACTTGACAGGAAAGTATAAGTGTAATTACAGGGGAGTCGCTCCTTAGCTGCTATCACAACTTCCCATGAAGCTGTAGCTGTTAAGAGAGCTTGATCCTCTCGCCAGGACAGACTGACTGACGGACTGACGGACTAGAACAGGGAGCCTCGCAGTGGGCCACGTGCGTGGGATGTCAAGTGACAGAGGCCCCATGGCTCAGAGAGGAGAGGAGGGGCTGACCATTCACTAAGTGGACTGGAAACAAATGGTTTTCCATATTAAAAGGTGAGACTCATGCCCTGGCCAGGTGGTTCAGCTCCTTGAAGTGTCCTCCCATAAACCAAAATGTCACGGGCTCTGTTTCCAGTTGGGGCACATACCAAGGCTGCGGGCTCAGTTCCTGGTCAGGGCAGGTGTGGGAGGTGACCGATGGGTGTTTCTCTCCCTCTATCTAAAATTGACAAAAACATGTCCTCAGGGGAGGATTAAAAAAGTGAAATCCGTGTATTGCTTTTCTAGGCCGCCATTACAAAATGCCGGGTGACATAAATAACGGAAACGTACTTTCTCACAATGCTGCAGCTCGAGTCCAGGATAGAGGGGCCAGCAGGCTTGGCTTCTCCTGAGACCTCCCTCCTTGGCTGGCAGAGGGCCTCCTTTGTGCCTGTGGTTTCATGGCCTCTCCTCCAAGGGCTCCAACTTTCCTGTTATGAGGACTGCCGTGAGATTGGATTAGGACCCACCCACATGGCCTCATTTAACCTCGGTTTCCTCCTTAAAGGCCCTGTGTCCAAATACAGCCCCATCCTGGGGTGCTAGTAGTTGGGGCTGCAGCGCATGGACTGCAAGGGGACCCTGTTCAGCCTACAACATGCACACCACCTGCAGACCCTTCTCCAGGTGGAGCAAGGACTTGAGGTCAAGGACAGCCAGGGGCAAGCTCAGGCCTGTTCTCGGAGGGAAAGTAGAGAATGTCGGAAACCAACCTTCTGAGCATAGAGCAGGGAAAGATGTTTTTGACTGAGATATAATTGACATGCAACATTGCATTAGTTTTTAGTGTATGATGTGGTTACTTGATTTTTGTATGAATTGTGAAGTGGTTAACACCGTAAGTTCATGTCACCAGGTATCGTTATCAACTTCTCGTGATGAGAACCTGTAAGATCTGCTCTCTTAGCGACATTCAGATATGCAATGCAGTAAGTGCAGTCTCCGTGCTGCACTTTATGTTCCAGGGCTAGTTAATCTCATAACAGGGAGTTTGACCACCGTCACTCCACCCCTGGCAGCCACCAGTCTTCTCGAGAGCCCCTAAAAGTGGGGACATACATGCACTGTGTACTCGTCTCTGTCTGACTTACTGCACTGAGCATACAGCCCTCAGGGTCCATCTCCAATGGCAGGGCTTCCTTCTTTTTTAATGCTGAACAATGTCCCCTTGGGTATGTGGGCCCCGGTCTCTTCATTTATTGATCCACGTATGCGGACTCCATCCCCTGGCTATCTGTTCTGCAGTGAACACGAGAATGCAGAAATCTCTCTGAGATTATGATTTTGTTTCCTGGATTGCTGGGTAATGAGGGAGTTCTACTTTTAATTTCTGGAGGAAGCCCCACACTGCTCTCCACAGTGGCTGCACCAATTGACAATCCCACCCACAGTGCACAGGGTCCCCTTCTCCCCATGTCCTCGCCAGCACTTGTTGTTTGTTGCCTTTTTGATGACAGCCATTCTGACGGTCATGAGGTGATATTTTGTGGGTTCGATTTGCATTTCCCTGATGCCCAGTGATGCTGAGCATCTTTTCACTTACCTCTCGGCCATCTGTATGTCTTCTTGGAAAATGTCTATTATGTCCTCTGCCTATTTTTAAGTCAAAATTGTTTTTCTTTTTGATATTAAATTGTATGAGTTCTTCATATATTTTGGATACTGAGTCTTTATCAGATATACAATTTGAAAATATGTTCTCCCATTCTGTAGGTTGCCATTTCAGTCTCTTGATTATTTCCATTTCTGAGCAGGAGCTTTCTGATTTAATGTAGTCCCACTTGTTCATTTTGCTTTTGTTGCCAAATCCAAAACCTCATTGCTAGGACCAACATTAAGACCAACAGCTCACCCTTCGTGTCTTCTGCTATTAGCTTTATGGTGTCAGATATTTTATTCAAGTCTCTAATCTATTTTGAGTCCATTTTTGTGCATGGCAGGAAAAGAGCGGTCCAGTTTACTTCTCTTCCATGTGGCTGTCCCGTCGTCCCAACACCAGTTAGTGAAAAGACTGTCCTTTACGTGTATATCCAACAACATACTATGGGGAAATGGTGGTCTCTGCAATGGAGGGAAAGATTTCTCAACACACAAAAAGCATTACCACTATAACAAAAGATTGACTA
Organism: Carollia perspicillata; assembly: GCA_004027735.1. Classification (NCBI taxonomy): domain Eukaryota; kingdom Metazoa; phylum Chordata; class Mammalia; order Chiroptera; family Phyllostomidae; genus Carollia; species Carollia perspicillata. The sequence goes on along the minus strand of PVKM010007196.1, from coordinate 24,779 downwards.
CGTTGTCTAAATGAAAGTTAAGAAATTTGATACATCCAAAGATACCTTAAAGTAAAAGGTTATAAATTGATAGATGTATCTGCATGCATATAACCAACAAAGAATTAATATTGGGTTGGCCAAAAAGTCTATTATGTTTTTTTCCGTAAAATAAAAGTCGTGTGTTTCATTTTCACCAATAACTTTATTGACTTAGATATTTCGGTTATGTCGGCTCTCTCCCACCACTGGCTTCTAGTGGGGAGCGGTCCAGGGGTGCTCCAATGCATCTTCTAATACATAAGACATCCCACAGCAAAGAACTATTTGGCCAAAATGTGAACAGTACCAAGAAACTTCGCAAACCACCTTCGAAACTTCAGTCACAGCACCTTCTCCACACACTGCACAAACCTTTTTTTTTCTTTGCATTTTTTACCTTTCTTGAAATAATAAAGCATAATATGCCAAAAAGTTTGCATATTTCCTTCCATCTTCAATATTAAAATGGCTACACAAACATTCACCAATTTTGATAAGTTTTTTTTAATGCTCGCTGATATGGCAGCTGTCACAGTGCAATCTATCAAAATCGTTTCCAATGAAGTTAGTGACAACCCAGGGCTACTAGAGTCATCCTACAGAAAGAAACCAAATGAACTTTTGGCTAACCCAATGCAATCACTCTGGGAGAGTGAAATCCTGACACCCTACAGCCCAGCCGGAGAAATGCACACAGGCCCCAGGGGGCGCTAGCGTACACGTCATGACAACGCTTTAGTCCCCGCAGAACAGCAGAAAACCAGATTTAAGCCTTGGATAAGGGAGTGTGGTAGGCCCCCACAGGGGATGTTATGTGAGAATGAACTGCGGATATCCACATCAGTGTGAATCAATCGCAATGTTCAGTTTTTAAAACGGCAAATTAAAAATCTCTCTTCTGTAAAATTCAAGAACTAAATCTAATTATTATGTTCTTGCGTGCATATATATTGATTTAAAATGCTATTTAAAAAAACGCGGAAATGTTAAACAATTGGACGCGTGAGGCAAGAATGTGGGAGAGGCAAGGCCTCCAGGGTTGTGTGAGTCACGGGCAGCGACTGGGTGGTTGGTGGGTCGGAAGGAGCACGCGCGCAGAAAGCAGTGACAGCGACCTCAGGAACCGAGGATCGCACGGGCCCACGTGTACGGAAAGCTCGAACCTCTGCGAACGTGAGCGTGGGCCCACGTATGGAAAGCGTGGGCCCGGCAGCCATGCTGGGCAGTGGAGCTCCCTCCGCCTTCTGCGGTTCCGGAGGTCGAAGGGCAGAGAGACCGCTCGGTGGACACGGGAAAGCCGGTGCTGGGTGAGTGTCTGCTGCCGTCGCAGACAATGGACCCAGAGGCCGCCTTGCCCGCCGCCCACCCGCTCAGGTTCAACAGGGCACCGAGCCCCCCTCCTCCCTTCCTGGAGCACAGCCTCGGACTCAGTTCTTTTAAGGCACTTAGGGGGAGTTCAAAGGCTTTCTCCTGAGGCTTTTGTTCCTTAATAACCAGATTAAAATCGATATTCCAACAGGCAAATTTGGGGGTAGCAACTGCTTCCCTTCAAGAGCACCCCGCCATCCGTTGCACAAACCGCAACCACTGTCTATGTCGTGGACTTGGCGCGCCCTCTGCTGGTGGGAACTGATCAAGCCCTTCTGCGCTGTCAAGTTCAAGGTGTGGAGACCCTGGGTGTGACGTCAGCCTGAGATGTCATCTCACTTCCGAATCTACGTTAAAGGGCACATTTTCCCCCAATACGATTTATTTAAAGTTTTATAAATAAAAACAAATTATTAAGAGAATCTAACACAAATAAAACCATGCAAAGGTGTTTTAGCTTTTCCTCTTTCTTGGAAGGAAAGCCCTTTGTAAATATTAATATGCAAAACCTGTCTTATTGACATCTTAAAACACTTTTCTAGAAAACGTCGTTCCCTCCCCCCCTTTGAACTCTTGCAGTCTGGGTGTCCTCCATGCACGCGCTTCTGAGCGTGGTGCTCGGGTAAGGCCACTTCTTAGAATGTGTGTTACAGAGCAACACCGGCTGCTGCACCCCCTCTTCACGCGTGTGGGCCACTGAGTCTAGACTCTGCAGGGAGGTCAGCGCGAACTTCACCGTGAAACCCCGTTCACCGGGGATTTTACGTGTGGACCAGCATCAACCTGGAGCCCCTTCAAAACACGGTCTCGAGTGTGAAGAGCCCTCTTCTGTCATCCTGTTTTAATGCTGGAATGAGGTTCAGCTTTACTCTCTTAAAAACTATTTGGAAAAACTGGTCCCTTACTGTTTATTGACCTTGAAATTTATTGCGCTGGGAATCTCTGAGCAATGCGAGTGGGAGGTCAAAAACAAGGAAGGAAGAGTGACTAGACCCATTTTCGCTCCCCACGGAAGCTGGCGCTGCTGTGAGACACCCAGGAAAGTCCAGAGGAGCCCCCGAGAGCTCTCGTTTCAGGGAAAACAGCTTTTCTTTTGCTTTGCGTCTGTGGATGAGGAAGCGAACTTGCCGTGGCGATCACTTCATGATGTAGGTACGTCGAATCGTCCTTCTGTGGGTCTTGCACGTCCACAGCACTCCGTCCATTTCATTTCAGCAAAACTGGGAACACGTTTCCTTGTCAGCCGGCTTTATTTTGTTGCCTTGAACTATAGGAAGACTAAATTAACACATTCCTTTTCATTACCACTTTTCAGACCAAGAATTTGGTGTAATAGCCACTTCCAGTGTGGGCCAGGAGGTCTTTGTTTGCATGTTTAGTTTTGTCTTAATATCATTGGAGTTTCATTCATTTTTATGTTTCACGTATATTAACCACATATATGTACTTTTTTCTAAAATAAAATTCAGGCCCATTCAGACACCATAGGTAGGTGATGTATTTATAAATCAGGAGTATAAACTGATGTCTGTCCATTCAAATTTGGCTTATAGGATTTTATTTTTTTTAGTTTTCAGTCATCTCAAAGTGACATTTTTATTTTATAATAGTAGTGATGTAATCGTTTATTTGTAGGGAGACAGTGCCGACAACATGTGTGGGGGGACATGAGCAGACAGGGGTGGTCAGAGAGCTTCCTTCAGGAGGGGCCGGGAAGGGGGAGGCCGGCTGACGGCTGAGGCGGGCACAGGACGGTGGGCAGGGAAGGCGTGGCGTTGGAGGGAGGGGCCCTGCCGTCCCCATGCAGGTGGGACAAACACTGTGGGGTGAGCATCCAGTGAGCGGCAGGAGGCTGGAGGTGAGGACAGCGAAGGGCAAGACCCCACCAGGAAGGGCCTCACGCCCCGCGGACGGGCCGGAGCTCCATTCTAACACCAGGGAGGCACCGAAGGACCTTCGGCACAGGGCTACTGCTGCCTGACCTGTGTGTGAAGGTCTCTCTGTCAGCTTTAGGGATGTGGTCTTGCAGGAGGACCAGTAAGTTGTTCAGACCAGAGATGGCGTGGTCTGGCGTAGACACATGAACTTGGAGCACTTTGCGTGTTGTTGTTCTCGCAACACTATTGAGTTCCCATTTAACGGTGAGGAAAAGGGCAGAGCTGAGTGGTTTACTCGAGATCATAACACACGGAGTCGTGGGATATGAGTTCAAGAGAAGACCTAAGTGGTCCACGCCGGCTTGCCGGGGACTTTTAAAACTGCCGATGTTCAAGTTACACCCTCGGAAAGTTTTTTTAAAAATTTGTGACCTGGAACCCAAGCATGAACATTTTTAAAACTCCTCAGGAGACTCGAGTGATTGACTAGATTTGAGAACCGATGACCCATTAAAATCCATTTTACAAAGAGAAAGTAGAGCGTCTTTGGGATTGAATGACCCCCAAAGCCACTTCAGGTCGGAGACAGCGACTGATGCTGAAGACACAAAGGCCTCGCCTCCGCATCCCAAGTTCACCACGAAAGGGGCATCGGCACTGAGAGAGATGTCTGCTGGGAGGAGAAAGAGCATCGTGACAGCGGCCTGACGCTGTGTGGGTGCCTCTGAAGAGAGGGTGCAGTCTGGGGGGAACTCCGGGAAGGGGCCCAGGGAGACACGCAGCTGGAACGTCGTCCAGGCCCACCTGAGGCCACCAACCGCGTGGCGAACGTTCACGAGTGTGCCCCGAAGGGCGTTTCCTCTGGGGCAGTGGGCACCCCGGTTACCGGGACCCTTTAGACACCCCTGTCCCCACCCAGCGTTCGTGTGTGCTTTGCTCTTTGCTTCGCCCTCCACTCCCCCTCCTGGGAGCGGGGCGAGGGCATAACCCCAGATTGCGAAAAGCAGGACCTAAAGCAGTGATCGGTCTCTGCGCCCCCCAAAATCCCACTCAGAATCACTCAGTGCACAACTGAGACCACTCAGGGCCGCAGAGCAGAGGGTGTCAAGTAGGACTCTCCTCCGGTAAGGCCCCCTGCCCCCTGCCCCAGGCTTCACGGCCCGCAGGTTTGAAGTGGTCTCACTGTCCGCTGCCAGTAGCTCCCCTGCGCAGCTGGCCCGCGGCCACTCACGCTGTGCGGTGCGCCGTGCCCCTCCCGACCGACTGGAGAGGTTGGGGAGTCCAGCAAGGACCGGTGTGGGGTCTGTTGTTAGTCCTGGTGTAAAGGACTCGCCTCCTCAAGTGGACAACAGGCACAAAAAAACCCGTGGAAGTAGTTTAGCCGTTCTCTGACCTGTGAAATTGTGTTCGGCATCTACGGTGTTCTGCTACAGGAACGCTAAAGTATGCAGCTGTCAATTTTATTCCTGAAGAAGTAAAATGCTTCCTGTTGAATAATTCTCAGCTTTCCGATGTCCACTTTCTCAATTCTGAAGACAGCAGCGGGGGAAGGAGAGAGCACTGTTAACTAAAGTGGAAGCGAGCTTCCAGCTAGGTTACCTGATCTGCATGACAATCAGGAAAGACTTAGGACTTTTTGGAAAGGGAGCTTCACCAAAGGGAAGAGTGCACCGGACACGAGGGCACTTCAAAACGTCCTCCCTGATGTGGTGGCCGTTTGTACTTGGCAGGACTTGAAGGAACCTCAAGCATCCCCCAGCGCACTGTGGTCTGTGAGGGAAGAAAGTGGGACCTAGAAGTTGTGTCACTTGCCCAAGATGCCAGAGCTGTTTCCTGCAGGTAAGACTGCTTTACGTCCAGGTGTTTCTAGGTCAGACAGGGTTTCTCAGCAACTCGTCTGTCACACAGTCAAGGTGAGCCAATGAAAGGCTGCGGTGCAGGCACTGTCCTGGCAGGAAGTCCCGCCTGGACAGCGATGAGACTGCAGATTTAATATGACGCCCTTCGGTCCTACCGCCAGCCTCACCAACCTCTGGGCTTAAGAAGCTCTGGATACAGTTCAAATTTGTCCCGGTCAAAGTCTACCTACATTTTAGCAAAGCAAAGAATTCCTACTCGAGCTAGTTGGTTAGCCTCCCAAAGAAGACGGTAATCTAAATGAATCAAAAGCATACATGTAGTTATCTTAACTTTCCACCACCTTTAAAGTAACTACCTTAGAATTCAGCTCCCATTTTTTAAAGTTAAGATACAATGTACACAGAGTACACAGACCCAAACAGGCAGCTCGAAGGATGGTTACGAGGAGACACCTCTTGCAGCCACAGTGCAGTCACCCCAGGTGCTGACCTCTGCCACCTTGTTCGCAGAGAGGCTTCGCCTGATTTGGGGAATGGAATCACACAAGAGGTGCTTTTTGTGTGTAGGTTCTTCAAGTCCATGTTACGTCTGTGAGGCCGTCGCGTGTTCGTGCATGTCCGTAGCTTGGATTTCTCGCTGCTGTGGAGTGTCCCGCTGTGTGGGTGGGCCGAGCCGCCTTCCTCCCACTGTTGCTGGTGGCCCTTTGGGGTGTTCCCAGGGCTTTGGGGTGTCTCACACAGGTCAGTCATAAACAGAAATGGCCTTCATTGCCAGAAGCGGGTTCCTGGGTTTTTTCACTTTGTTCTCCTCTCAGTGTCTTTCTTAGGGCCCCGCACCGCAGTCTGACTTTCCCAGCTGCCACGTGCACCCCAACAGTGCCCTCTCCTCAGGCCAGACAGGTGTGGCAGGGGGCAGACCTCACAGCTGAAGACGGTCCACCGGGAGGTCAGACCTCTCCGGTCCGCTCCCTGCGGCGCCTCCGATGGGCTCTGCTCTCCTCTCCTTCTGCCTTCTGTCTCCTCGCCCCTGGCTTCCTGCAGTCTGCTGGGCTGATGCTGAGAGAGTGCCTCCTGGAAGGGACGCACGGGCCTCTCTCCCCACCGGTCCTCGTCCTCGTCCTCGTCCTCATCCTCGGGGATAGGCGTTGAGGCTGCGTGCAGAGGTGCAGCGGACGTGCGTTGGCCCACTTCCTCAGCCCGGCTTCACACCTTAGCGGAACTGCACACCCCTTTTCTGACCCGACGGCGGTTTGTTTGTTTCAAACCTGGCCCACGACCAACATCAGCTGGGGGCTCTCAGTGTTTGTTTTCATTTTAAAGGTGGTGCACACGAATGGAAAAGATCAAATAATAGAAAAGAGCGGAAAGTGGAAAGTAAAACCCCCCTCCTCCCGTCAGCATGCTCTCCCATCCTCTCCCTCAGAAATTCCCTGGTTGTGTTTACTTCTAAAGTAACGACCCCTGGGCCCCACTTCACACTTAATGGAGCAGAATCCCCAGGGTCCTAGGAATTTGTGTTTCTTTAAAGATTTTATTTATTTTTTGAGAGGGGAAGGGACAGAGAAAGAGAGAGAAACATCAACATGTGGTTGCCTCTCAAGCACCCCCTACTGGGGACCTGGTCCATAACCCAGGCCTGTGCCCTGACAGGGAATTAAACCAGAAACACTTTGGTTCACAATCAGGCACTCAATCCATTGAGCCACACCAACCAGGCTGTATTTTTTTTTTTTTTAACAGCAACAACAAAAAGCTTCAGAAGTGGTTTTGACAGACTTGCAGGTTTGGGAATGAATCTTGACTAAATACCACCTGAGATCCCTTTTAGTAAAATCCATCTCCCACCCCCTCAAAATCATAGGGTTTAAGTTTGCCAGCTGCCGACGGGACCAGCCCTACCGTCAACCACAGCGACTGTGGCTTTAATTTGACCTCTTTTTGTTTGTGCCGTCTCTCCTCCCCCTCGGCTGCTTCGCTCCCTCGCTTTCAAGTTTTCCTAACTCCTTGGCCCAAGGACTCATTCCATCAGAGCCCTCGCTGCTTTTCGGTTCATCCCGCAAACCAGTCGGTATTCGGAATTTGCTAGCTAGCAAACGTATCGCCTTTCCCAGGCGGCACACTGCCTTGTGCTACGATGCCAGTTTCCATGCTGCCCTCGACAACTAGCGTGGACTTTGGGGAACCCTGGGGGACAACCAGGAAGATGCTTCTGGTCGGGCGAGCTGTCAAGAGAAATCCACATACACAGATACTGGTCCATGTTACTCAGTGCAAGTATCTGGGGAAAAATGTTGAGATAAACATATTAAGTGGCACCAAGGAAATTGCTAAGAATTTAAATCTCAATTAAATAAAGAGGCTGTTCATTGGTGAATAGCAGAGGAAAGTCATTTGGATATAAACTGCTCAGTCCAAACTTCTGCAGAACAAAAATCACCTCCTGGGCCCTGTCCACGCCAGCCACACAGAAAACAGGACACCAGCCCAGGTGCCCAGGGGACTGGGAAGTTCCTAAAACAAGACGACAGCAACCACGTGGCCTTCCGGGAAAACGCAGAGCTCAAGACAAAATGCCTGACCCGCAGCCGGTCATCACACAATCACCCTGTTTTGAATACACACAGCATTTATTCTGCAAACTCAAAGATTGATTCCATTTCTTTAAAAAGAAATTTCTATCTAGAGAAAAGGGCCAGGCACTATGCGTCCACTTGGTTTATCTGTAGAAGATCTGAAGTGAAGAGGGCGAAGGAGCGGTCCCAGTTCTCAAGGGAAACCTGGGTAAGGACCCGCTGTCCTCTCGTGGGGGCAGATGGGTCCCTTCACGTCAACGCTGCGCTGGTGGCTGCGAGCAGGCCACTCGGGGCGGCGGAGGGACCCCGGGCGGGACCCCTGCGCTCCGGAGTCTCCGCCGGGTTACCCGCTTCCCCGGGGCACCGCCCGTGTTTCTCCGTGAGGCCGCCCTGGGCTGGGTCCTCCGCCCTCGCTCCCACCGCACCCCGTGTTTCGCCTCGTCCGTCGGCTCTGCCCGGAGCCGGGGCTGTGGACACGCAGCCTCCGCGGACTGCAGGGACCTGCAGGGACCTGCCGGGCCTGCAGGGACCACGCCGCCCTGAGCCTTCCCCTCACCCGCCTCGTGCACGCTCTGACGTCGCACAAGCACCGGTACGTCCGAACGGCGGCATGCCCACGACTTTCTCCTCCGGGCGGCCGGTTTCGCCATTCCCCGTGTCTGTGTCCCACCGAGCTGTCTCGAGACATGCTGGGAAGTGAGGGTTTCGGGGTGGAAACGTGTCCCCCACCCATGCGAAGCGGCCCAAGTGCCGCGGCTCGGGCCCCACCGCCTGGTGCGCGGCTGGAGGGGCGCCGTCACCGCGGGCCAGTCTCCGGGCCTGATGTGGGGACAGCCCGCGGGCCTGTCCATCGGGCGGCCGGCATTCCCGGACCTACAACTCGCAGCAGGCCCCGAGGGCTCGGGAGCGCTCAGCGCGTGCCCGCTGCCGTTAGTGAGCAGGCCCAAGGGAGTTTTCTTTGCAGTCTGGCTCCGCGTTGTCCTCGCCGAGGGCCGAGGACCAGGGACCGCGTGTCCTACAGAGTGCTGGGTGCCCGTCCGCCTCCCAGGCCATGGCGTCTCCCAGGTTCACCCAAGGAGAGACCTACCAGAAATTCATCCCAGACGGTGCAACCAACAGTGTGCTTTGGGGGATCCTCACCCTCAATTTCAGAGAATATGGACAGTTTCTGAACCCCAGTTGGGTCACTCAAGGGCCGGTGTCCCCGGGGCATGCAGCGTCTGCAACGACTGCTGCTCCAGCCTTCAGACCGGCAAGCGCGTGAACGCGCCAGGCCTGTGCGTGGCTGCATTCAAAATTCCTCCTTTCCAAAAAGCTGAAGTGCAAGTGAGAGAACTCGGGTTGGTTCTGAAGTGAGGACTGCAGACGTCGCTCAAATGGAAACCCTGCCTGGGCGTCGTGCGCCGTTTTCTGGTCGAGCGAGAGCCGTTTCCTGGCGAAGGCTGGGCTTTCCCACCTCAGCACTCAGGTCGCTATGTCACTGCTGCCTCTGCTGACTTCCTCTGGAGCCAGGAAGTGTCGCAGTGTGAAGCAATCTGAGGGGAGGGGGTGAGGAGGAAGGAACCCACAGAAGTGAAAAGAGAAGCAGGTTCCAGACCGAAGCCGGCGTCCGTGCCGGGACCAGGCCAGCCTCCCGAGTCCCACACCCCAGGTGAGCGCGGACCGGCCCGTGTGTGGAGAACGGAAACTGTAAGAAACAGGTTCATTGTTAATAATCAGCGACTTTTTAATCTTATCAAACAGAGTTCTGGTAGCCTTAGGAGGTGGGGGGAAGCAGTCTACAAAAGGAGGGAGACGGTGTTTCCTCACGGTGCGTTGGTTCGCAGGGCGAGACGATGCTTTGGATCTCGCTCTCGAACAGAAGGGCAGGATCTGACTTTGAAGATTCCGGAAATGTACCAACCGTTTGTAATTTTAATACAAATGAATGACTGTTAGGTAACCTGTCGGAACCATTTTCCAAAACAAAACCAGAAAATCTTGTTCCAAAGTGGGGGAAGTGAAGGCTATTTAGGTGTTAAACTCTATTTGAAAGGCTTTTGTTTAACATCTGCTTTTTATTCTACCAGGCCTCTGTTTATGTATGGCAGGGTTTTTCCAGTTAAGTGAGTCTGAAGAAATGATAGGGTGCATTTATTTTCTTATAAAAAGTCTTCTGCTCTTTAAGTGAGCAGTTCTTTGACAGGCAATTTTAATACTCGGAATGTACTGGAGTGTCTGTTCTACGTAGAGCAACATAGACGGTAAATCAAATTCTGCCCTCGGGGATGAGAGAGCACCTCGTCACTTCGTCCCCAGGGACGGCAGCTGGCCTCCCCGCGTCGGCAGCTGGCCTGGCACCTTTGCCAAAGCCGCTAAATTTCAATCAGTTTGAAATTGAGTTCAAATATGCTGGCCAATTTGAACTAAAAATTACCATAAACTATATTAACTACGATGGGCTCTCCGGTTTCAGAAAGGAAATGCATCTCTAATGGTCAGAGCCACTGCCAAACCACTGACCTTGCCCACAAGCCTCGTGTCTGGCCGTGCAGGGAGACGGAAACTCGTCTCCATCCGAGGTCTCTGTCCCTAAGTTCTGCCGGACGAACGTTGTCAATCAGCTGCCTCTCCCGTTCTGTCCGCCATTCCACCCGCAGTGCCAGACTGGCGGTTTGCCTGTTGACGTCTTCTGGCCACGCTCGCACCTGGACAAGCCACTCTCAGGCAGGAGTGCTCTCTGACAGCGGGGCCCGACTTGGGGGCACTCTTCTTCCCTGTTTGTCCTCGTTGCTGCCACCAGAAGGCAGGTCGCTCACTCGTTGACAAACACGTAAGAAACCGGCTGTTCTGTGTGCAGAGCTGGTGCTGGTGACATAAAGATGGCGTAGAAAAGGCCCCCAGCCCTCCAGGGCCTCACAGCTAAACAAGCCACACAAATTCAGTGACAGGCGTGCTGCACAGCCCTGCACAGAAATGGGGTGAGCATGACACCTGGGGCCAAGTTTTAGTCGAATCCCGATTTGATGTCTTCTTAGTTGTTCAAGAAGTTCCTGAACCTCTTTGGTCTTGTCTTTTCTCATCTCTAAGGTGGGGGGTACGGTGGCTTCTGCTCCCTGTGGTAGCTGAGATCCTCCACGGAGAAGTGTTTTGAAGGTAACCCCAAGGGAGCTCTTAACTAGACGTGACCGACGCTGACACTCAGTAGGTGAAAACCCTTTCACCAGCACAATTAGCAAAGCTGTTGGCAATATTAAGCATTCGAAAGTTGCAAAGTGTAGATCTTAAAATTTCTCATCACAAGAAAAAAATGGTAACCGTGTAAGGTGATGGATGTTAGCTAAACGTAATGTAGCAATCATTGCAGAATATATGCATATATCAAATCACATGGCACATTGAACTTACACAATGTTATATGTCAATTATATCAATAAAACTAAGAAAAACAACTATTGGATGTAACTGTTTCTGTATGTAGGTGGAAAACAGGCAGCAACATTTTGTTGATAAAATCAAAATAGAACATTCAGTCTAGGTGAATGCTTTCTGCTTCTCTCTTTGCCATTTTAAAACATTGGAGAAAACTCTAAAATTATTGTAGTTGAATGAAAGGTTTTGGCTGGAAGTTTCGATAGGGAGGCTTCAAAGATATTTTGTTTTATGTCACAAAACTCTTTTCTTCTTTTAAGTATAAACTATACCCTATAGAAGGCATATCTTGAGTTTTAAATTGTCAACTTAAGCAATTCTATGATAAGATTTGGAGTCATTTGTTTATTTAATTATTCACCCAATAATCACCAGGTGGTTTGCTGTTCTCCGGGGACATAACGATGAGCAGACCTGGTCTCTGCTCCCCCGTTTAACCAGGTAGGAAGACGGCTGCCGGCGAGTCGGGTGTCCTGCTGTGGGACAGACACTCTCACTGATGTGGGCACCCGGAGGAAGGCGGGGCTAAGAAGGAGAGTGTGCCCCAGCCCTGCACAGGCCGCACAGAGCAGGGTAGTCATGGAAACGCCAGTACGAGAACCCAGTGGTGCTTCCCTCCCACTGTGTTCAGGGCATTGTCCTTCACTCGAACATTTTTGAAGTGCGGAACCACTCAGGCTTGGGCAGGGACGGGCTCTCTCCGATCTCTGTCCTCACAGAACCCAGTAGTGCGCCGTGTCTTGAGGCAGACTAGGTGCTGGTGCGTAATGTGTTGGTAGAAAACAGCAGATTTTTGTAGTGCTAATATAATAAATATACAATTAATACGTTTTCAATTTATAGCAAGTTTCTTTTTTTAAGTTTTTATTTATTTATCTTTAGAGGGGAAGGGAGAGAAATATTAATGTATGGTTGCCTATCGTGCGTCACCTGCTGGGAACTGGCCTGCAACCCGGGCATGTGCCCTGACTGGGAATCGAACCGCGATCCTTCGGTTCACAGGCCCGAGCTCAACCCACTGAGCCACACCAGCCAGGGCTATAGCAGGTTTCTTGATGGCAGATTATTCAATCTTCCTCTTCTGGAGTTCTCTATTCTGCTTTTATCCTCCATTCATATCTACTTTATTTTACAATTCAGCAAAAACGAGTGGATTTAAACCTTCCCCGTGTATGAAGAAGCAGACGGCTGCAATGGGAATCGCCGTCCCAGACCTCCTCCTCTCCACCCCGCCTCTGCCGGCCGCAGGGCTTTGCCACGACGAGGTGTTCTTTCAGAGCTCGTGCGGGACCGCAGCCTGCTGGTCATGACCTCGAACTGCACCTGCGAGCTCCGCGGGAGCGGCGGCGTCCCCGTGAACAGCACGGCGTGCGCGGAGGCGCTGAGGGGCTGCGGAAGCGGCTCCGTGTCCGTTCCCGTAGGCGTCACGCTCCTGTTCCTGCTGGCCGTCGGCGGACTCGGGGGTCTCTGGTACTGGAAGCACCGGGACGCCGCCCAGCTCCCCTTCCCGAGGTTTCTGCGAAGGAGCGGCAGCCGGAGGAGGGACTATTCCCAAACCCCGTCCCTGCGCCCCCACGCCTTCGGCTCCAACTGCAAGGCCCAGGGGGGAGCCCAAGGCCGCAGACCTGCCGCCAGGGAGGCCGACCCCTGCGACGACTACGAGAACTTGGCAGTGGGCCCCCCCAAAGCGGAGGAAGCCGGCAAGGGGCTGTACGAGAACGAGTGGCCGGCCCGCTCCGCAGAGCACGTCTACGGCAACCAGGCGTCCCCCTACTACAACCTCCAGAGCCCCGTTTCTCCCGAGGCCCCTCAGGACGAGGACATATACATTCTCCCGGATTAATTCGGCTCTGCAGCCCCGGTTCCCATCTCGGAGGGTGCTCGCGGGGACTGTCGTTGTACCCGAGGCGTCGTCAGGCCCTCTGGGTGGAACCCGGAGACTCGCGTCTGACTCCGAGGTCTCCTCCGGGCCGCGCGCTCCTTGCCCCGCGTGAGCGCTGTGTCGTGCTGCGGGGCCCTCTGACACTCCCCTCTGCGCCCGCGTCTCCTGGCCCAGGGGTCGTCTGGGCCCTGACTAGTGTGTGCGGCTCCGGCCCGCGCGTGCTCCCCACGAGGCGTGTCTTCAGGGAGCACTCTCCCGGCCACTGCAGTCCTTCGCCTGAAACCTTCTTTGGCAAGCGACATGACACTCTTAAATCTATCTGCAGAACTCCTGAATTGCACACTTTGCTGATTAGCTCTGAAAAAGCCTAATAAATGTATCCATCCAAGGACCGAGTGGTGAGTACATCTGTCCACCGCTCCCCAAGATGTGCACAGGAAGGAAAGGACAGTAAACACATAAGTGCGGGCAGTGACTGAGCTCTGATACCTCACTTCCAACCCCGCTCCCAGCCCCCGCAAGCGCCCGCACTGGGACCCTGCACATCCTCCTTGGACGGGCAGACCCATGTGGGGTCCTGTAGATCGGGGGCCTGAGGGACACTGGGGGGGACTTGTTCCTGTGTCTGGCCATCCCAGGCAGTTGCTGTTGCCATGGGACGTGACCAGCGTCACCGCTGTTCACAGTGCCTGGTTCCTTCCAGCTTCCCACAGCCAGCTTCTCGCCCTGCCAGAGGGGCCAGCCCAGCCCGGCAGCTCCCTGTCCTGGCGCCTGGGGCCCGGTGTCCAGGGGACAAGCCCCTCTGAGCTCTGGGTCCTGGCCCTCAGCACGAAGCTGCGTCCCTCAGTTTCTGTCCCTGTGGCACCTCGGTCTCCAATTGTCCTCTCTTCAGTCTGCCCCTACCTTTATGGCTAATTTTCTACATTCAATTCTGCCTGTTAAAACAAACTGATATGATTCTAATTTCCCCAGGTGGACCCAAGATAAATAAAATAAAAATGTATAGGTGGTGCTTTAAAGGAAAAAACACCTTTGTGGTTTTGAGAGCGATGGCGTCGGGCAGGGGGGCTGGTCGGAGGAGGACACACTGACCAGAGGCCTGAGGAAACTGACCGGAGGCCTGAGGAAGAAACCCAGCTGCAGCGTGGGCGGGCCGACGGGCAGGCGTGGGGGCAGCGTGGCGGGGGGGGGGCTGAGGTGTGAAGGAACCTGTGGTGCTCGGGGACCTAGAGGAGCTGGTGTGGCCAGAGCCTCGGGAGGGGCTATGGTGGCTCCCGGTGGTGGTGGAGGAGGGGCCCGTGGGAGAGCAGCTGCGTGTCGGGCTTGGAGTGTGGCTGAGACTCTGCGGTGGGTGCAGCTGGGCCCAGAGAGGCGTTTCAACAGAGAAACGCCGTGCTAACACCCACAGTTTTAAAGAGACACCCGGTTGAGAAAGGGCTGGAAAGGGCAAGGTGGAAATTCACGCAGGTGAGACGCAGCTCCTCTTCCTGGACAGATGGTCACTTTAAAGTCTCAGATGAGACACCTTTTGCTGCAATAATCAAGACCTATGCCTGCCTGGCACCCAGTCACAGGTGCTGAGATGCCCAGACAGCGCCTGTCCTGGTTGGGTCCCAGGGAATTGGCTGGAGCGAGCAGGGGTCACTGCGGGACAGCAGAAGGGAAGGCTGGGCGTCCCCACAGAGGTGACCAGAGGGGTGGGCACTGGAGAAGCAGCCGAAGCGTCTGGTCTGAGCAGTGACCAGGCGGTCGTTGATTGATGTGGGGTTTTCGGTGGTCTAAGTGAGAGCCACTGCACACGCCGTGGCGATGAGTCACATTTGGGAGACATTTGTTATTACCTGCATGTTGAAGTATGAGGCAGATTGAATTGAAATATTTTGGTCACAGGCTGAAAGCAGGACCAAGACGCCCAGTGGACATCATAGCTGGACGTTGGCCAGCCTAAGGAACAGGGGTGGAGGGACAGCCCGCACATCTGTGAGTCCGTAGCAAATCCAGACGTGGGGCCTTCTTCCCCTCTCCCCGCCCCCAACATCCTTCCTCCTGATTGCGGTACAAGTGGTTACTTCTGCGCTTAATATAACACCAACACAAACCGCTGCTTTCCACAGATGTAGACAGACTTCATTACCTTCATCTCCCAAGGGTAATTTTTCCTTTTGCGACTTTAAGGAAGTAGAGAAACACTGAGTAAAGAGTGCAGATCAGAGATGGCAATTCGAAGGTGTGCAGGGACGCAGAGGGAGGGGCGACGGGTGTGAACACAGAGACGGAGAGCGGACGGAGAGCAGGGAGTGCGCCGGGGAAAAGGAAACGGTAACAGTTTCCATTCTCCCTCCCGCCCCGCCCCCACCACTGCCAGTGAGGACAGGGGCTGTGAAGAGAGGACAGGAGCTTCTGCCTGGAGACCCCGCGGCGGAGTGCAGGTAATCCTCAGCCCCTAGGACCTGCACTGGTCCTCGCGAGGTGCTCCTCCAGGAGGAGGCGAGTTCAGCACGCACCCCCCAGCCCGCCCGCCAAGAGTCAGATGGGAAGCTCCAAACCGCACCAAGCTGACGGCACAAACACCCTCTCTGGCAGCAGGGGCGGCAGGAGCTCTTTCCAGCCTTCGTTCCTGGACGAGATCCGGGAGAAGGTCCCCAGGTACCTGCCTGAGCAAGGAAAACCCTGGCATTGCGTTCAAGGGAGCATCTCCCCAGACCAAAAGATGAAAAAGCAAAAGCAAAGCAAGGATTGCTTTTTAATTTCCTAGATCAGCTAATTAAATCTCATAGCAAGAATGTGGAGGAAGACAGGAAAAGTGCACGGTTGAGAGAAGACTCGGTAAAAGGAGGAAGGAAGAGCTGCACCCAAGGGAAGCCGAGGTGCCGTGCGACGGCCCCTGAGCGGCGACGGGGAGTCCTGCGAACCGCTGCTGACTCGGGCACCTGCAGGGGCTCGGCAGGGACACGCAGGAGTGGGCTGGGTTGGGCGCTGAAGCCGTGAGTGATGAGAAATCTGGATGTTGGGCAAGAAAAGCAGCTGCCTGAGTCACGTTGCGTTTTCCGACGGTCTGCAGAACCCACGGTGAACCGCACCTGTCCTTGGCCCTACATCGAAATGTAGTTGCTTGTTTGTGCTCGTCCTAGCACACACCGCAGGTCTGACAAAAAAGGTGAACACAGCTTAATTTTACTTTTCAGTAAAAAGTCCTTTATAGCGAACCATTTCATCACACGAGGACACACAGCATAAAGGGAACCTGGGCAGGAAGTGGCACTCTGTTCGTGTAAGAGCGATTTTCGCTTCCTCTTTTAATTCGCCGCGTTGCTTCGCATACCCGTGCCTTCTTCCCCCGCACCTGCCGAGGGAGAAAGCTGTGAGGCCTCGTTTGGGAGGCATCTCCGTGATCGCACTTAACAGAAAAGATTAAAGCTGCAATAAAGAGGATGTGTTTCCACAGGCGGACCGAGAGATTAAATCCCAGGTCATTTGCGAAGCCTTCTTCAATGCTGGCAATCCAAAACGGCCTGTCCATTTCCTGATTTCCTTCCTTTATCTCTCTGTCCATCCATCCATCCATTTATACAAATGTACACACAAGATATGTCTGCACAAAGTCCCGCCATGGTTAACACAACGAGAACAGTTTGTTCTTGTGACCTGACAACCAAGGAGGGTGGACTGGAGTGCGCATGCGTGAACAGTGATGACTTTACTGTACTAGTCAGTGGGGGCCATAGACAGCACTGAGTGAGCCTGTGCACTGTGTGGCTGTCACATTCAAAATGACAGTGAGTAGAGCAACGAATCTGCATCCATTTTTGCATTAAGTTTGAACATTCCTCTGCAGAAATTATTGGGATGATTCAGAAGGCCCCACCTATGAGCACACGATGACTGGCAGCTTCATCACAACAGTGCACCTGCTCACGCATCACATCTCCTGCAGAGTTATTGTTGTTTTTGCAAAATATCAAATCCCCCAGGTGACTCAGCCCCCCTACAGCCCAGATTTGGTGCCCTGAGACTTCAGGCTTTTCCCAAAACTAAAATCTCCTTTGAAAGGGAAGAGACTTCGGACCTCTGTTAAGATTCAGAAAAATATGATGGGGCAGCTGATGGAGATTGGAGAACTGGGTGAGGTCCCAAGGTGCCTGCTTTGAAGGGGACTGCAGCGTCCTTGTCCTGTGAACAGTGTTTCTTCTATCTTGTATCTCCTTCAATAAATGTCTCTGCTTTTCGTAGTACATGCCTGGACACCTTCTGGACAGACCTCTTATACACATACAGCCATCCACTTTTATTCAGCAAATGTTTACTGAGGGCCTAGGAATTGTTAGGCATTGTGATAAGGCCTGAAGACTCAATGGTGAAAAAAACACATAATGCCTACGGTCTAGATGAAATACCAAAGAAATCACACAAACAAATGCATAATTAGAAATATAAATAAATGCTATGAAAGGATGCAGTACAGTGATATTAGAGCTTATAATGGAAGATCTTGAACTTGTTCAGGCATGCTACTTCCCCTGGGTTCCTAATGCATTAATTACATGAGCAGAATTTACCTAGAAAGAAAACAAGAATTAATGACTGCCTTGTCCAGAACAGGCCCACTATTATGGAAAATTATTATTGGTGTTACAGCTTGTTTACTTAACAGGAAGGGCAAAATCTCAAATTGCTTTGAAGGGTTTGTAAACAGCTATTAGAAATAAGTAGAGAGACACATCAAAATGCTGGTTGAGAAAATAGAGGCTCTTTTCTGCACAGGCCTGGGGCACAGACACAACAGCCCCCGGGCAGTGTGCTGAGGTGGAAACACAAAACGCCGAAACGCACGGCAGACTCGACCTGTGCTGCAGTGGCAGCAACTGTTGGCCATGTGGCCCCTTGAAGCTTCCCTGTCCCCTCTGAGCCAGGAGACCCACAGCAGAGGGTGGCGGAGGAAGGCCCCGTGAGGACTTCCATTGCCACGACTGGGACAAGGAGTTTGGCTACTTGTCCCAAAGTGAGCTTCCTTTTAATGGACACATTTTACCTGTTATGTCAATAACTCCGAGTCCTCGCTTCCTGTGTGGATGTGGCTATTGTCGTGATCTTGTCTCCTGGTGCGTCCCCAGGCAGGGCGCACTCTACACAGTCGCTTAGCCAGCATTTCACAGCCCCCGTCTTGGCATTAAGGTGCTGGCCTGGTCCCTCGGTGACCTCGCGGCCGCGCTGTGCCTGTTAGACCTGTGCCATCAGTGGTGCTGGGTGCCCTTGTTGGCAACAGGGGTGATCCTGGTTAGTTGGCTCTCCTCGTTACGAGCGCTGGGCTACTGTTCGTGGTCTGGAACAAAGCCGATTTCCTTCTCCACCACGTTTTGTCTGTGGTCGCTGACCAGCCTACCTGCCGAAGCCCGGTCCCACCGGGTTTTTGTACCGGGTCACCTCTAATGCACATTCTTTCCTAGTTTTGGTAGAGACTCCATCGTTTTCCGGGACAGCCTTGCCCTCTGTAGGCTTCTCCCTTCGTTCATTTCACTGCACACAGACGGCAGCAAGAGCACGTCCACCCTTGACAGACAGACAGCAGGACAGACAGCGGATACAGGAAACTGAGCAACCTCACACACACGGGCTGACTTCTCTGTGTGTGTTGAAATCATCGTAAATTCGAACAAGCCCTGTTATACCCACCTTTCTCTTTCACAGTTAGTGTTTTCAAGTGCTGTTTATGAGGACTGTTCTCCTCCGAACGGTGTGAGGGGCTCGTCAAACTCCCCGCAAACCTGGTCCACCTTGAACACACTTGTCGGCTGAGGTTCAAATGGCCCTGACTTGACCAGTGAAGCCCCTTCAGGCAGGTTCTTTGTCCTTGCAGCACTGCCGAATCCGGGGTAAAAATCGGATGCACTCTGCTATTTCTCTTTCTTAATGCTTGGAATCCATCCCTTTCCTCCAACACCCTGCTCCTCTCAGGTGGGCACAGGGTTGGTAGAGAAAACCTGGGCACGAGGGTGTACAAGAGGCGGACAAAACGTCCCGTCTGCGTTTGATCCATTTCCATAGTGGCAGAGGTGAAGGGTGTGTGCATGTGTGTGCATGTACGTGTGTGTGTTTGTACACATGTATTTTGTGTGCCTATGTATTCACACATGTATTTTTGACACACGCTTGCACTGGTTTTTCTAATTAATCACGAGAAGCTCCCACGCTAAGACGTGCTTGTCCTGGAACCGAGCACCCAGACAGGTGCTAAATACTAGAGTAGAAGACGCTGAGCTACTGATAATGGCCAGCACTTCGCACTCTGTGCTGATGACCGCGTCTGGCCTCCCTGCTGCCAGCAGCTCCATTCCGGGAGCTGACAGCCTCGCTCCCAGGTGCACTTTCCCCGAGTCTCGGCCGCCGCGGGGCCCTGCCCAGGTCTCCACACCCGCCTCGTGCTCGGAAGGGCCCAGGCTTGGCCTAATGCTCTGTTGCTGCCGCCTCGAGATTCTCAGTCATCTCTGAGCAAGAGGCTCTGCATCTCTGCTTTGCCGGCCGTACATGAGCTGTCACGTAGAATGTAAGCATGTGCCCTTCCAACAAACAACAAACTGGGTTAAATCCAGGAGACTTAACGTTCTGACATGCGGTTCATGTCCTACACAAAATGTCTTTCCACAGAATGCCTTGACCTCTGACTGACCTCTGAAAGTCCCGGGAAAACCGTCACTGCAGGTGCCTCGGGTCCTCCCGAAACTGCATGTAAACTTTTCGGAGTGGAACAGGGACATCTGGGTCTTTACGAACCGCTAGGCTGTTGCTCTTCCACGGTTGTAAGTTGTACAGGAGCAGGAGGCTCCACCCCGTCAGCCTGTTGGTATCTGTGATGGAGGAGAGTCACAGCGATATAATTACCCGTTTCCAATCCGCCAGGAGGGGACCGACAGCCGCCACTCACGGTGCTGTGGGCTGAGCGCCCTGCGCGTGGACAGTCGCGCTCAGCCGATACTTCCAGGAAAACGCTGGCAGAGTGGGTCCTTCCCGAGCTTGGATGTCACCCCCCTCCCCCATCTGTCTGCGTTCTGCGGGCTCACTTCATCACGGCTTATGCCCCTTCTCTCTCCCGAGTCTGATCTCGGTGACAGCTGTCACCTTCTCCTGCTCGGCCTGCGGCTTTGGCGGGGAAGAGAGAACAGGGGACGGAGCGAAGCAGAAGCAGAAGCGCCCCTTACTGCAGACACCTGGGAGGTGACGGGCATCTGAGGGAGTCCCCGAGGGGTCTGCCCCTCTGGCGCTCTGCCCTGCGGCGGGGAGTCCAGGGCTCGGGAGCTTCTCCGGGAACCGGGGCCTGAGGCCAGCAGCCAGCAAAGGAAGCACCGGCTCTAAAGCTGCAAAGTCGGGATCGGTGATCGCTAACGAAATCTGCGTTCCAGTTTTTCACGTGCTGCTGTCAACAGTCACCAAAATGCTACTGCATCTGGACGGAACTGTGAGCTTTGCAAGAATTCCTCAGGATACACGATGATTATATTGCTGGGAATGGTAGCTAAATGTTAACTAAATCCATTCCCTGCAACCAAATACTATCAAAAACAAAATTATAGAATTTATTTCTATTTGTTTAATGAAGAAATGTGTTTAGGGACATGGGGACCAACTTAAAGAGTTCCAAGTGGCTGGAACTGGAGCAATTTGAGCAATAAAATAAACAAATAGTATTATCTGACAACTGAAAGCATAAAATAAATATCCACGAGCCCACTCTGACATAAAGAATTGAATTAAAAATATAAGTACATTTGATGCGGGATGTGGGCCATTTTCAACTGTTTAGGACACTGTGGGAACTCCACCAAACTTGAGAACACCCACATCCCCCGAGGTCTCCAGACACCCAGCAGAGGACACTGCCGTTTCGGCTCACACCTGTGCTTCAGTGCAGGTCTGGACGTCCCGTGGCAGTGGGCCTGCTGAAGTACCACGGCCTGCTCTGCCGTCGCGGTCATTTCGAGTGTTTTCCCGAAGCGGAATCTTACGCAGTACCCCAGTGTTGAGAATACGTAACTGGCAGACGAGAAGGCAGATATCGGTGGACGATGGATAGGTGGATGGATGGTGGATGGACGAGGGATGGAGGGATGGACAGATGACGCACAGTAGATAGGCAGGTAGATGGCAGGTGACAGGTAAGCAGTAGATTGAAATATGGAGCGTCAGTAGGTGTCCCAGGGTAGAAAGTACTTTCTTGTTCCCACCAAAGGCAGGGTTGGGGGCGGGGCCCGGGTTGTTGGTGAGCAGAGGTGAGAACCGCGTGGCCAAACGCGCTGAGAAGCTTCTCTGCCGCCTGCGCTGCCTCTCAGGCTGGACACACGGGGCGGCAGAAGCGCACTCCCCGCAGCAGGATTCGGAGCCTGCCCCCCCACCCCCCCATTTCCGTCCGGAAACGGTGGCGCTAACTCAACCACACGCACGGTGAAGTCGCTTTCTCTATCAGGGGTTCCGACTGCCCGCCAGTGACCCCAGGCTCCCTGTCACGACAGGCCGCAGCCCCGCCGCTGCCGCCGGTCCCGATCCGCGCCCGACGCCGGGCTGCCAGTCACGCCCGCAGCCGGGGTACCCTTCTGCCTCCACGCGGACTCCGGGGTCACCGCCTCCGCGAGGGGCGCACAGGTACCCAGAGAGAGGCCTCTGCTTCCCGGGCCGGTGTGCGCGTTCAGAGAGGCCGCCCGCATCCCGCCGGGAGCTGCCTGGGCGCCCGGAGGGCCCCCTCGGACGGCCCGGGACGCAGCGGCCAGTCTGGGTCTGCGCACCGCCCGCCGCCGCAGGACGCAACTCCGCGTCCGGACCCGTCGGAGACCGCGCCGGGCCCCCAGCCGAGCGCGCCGGGCGCCGCGACCGCCGAGCGTCCTCGGCCTGCGCCTTCCAGGCCGGAGCTCGGAGGCCCAGGCCTGTCCACGGCTGCCGTGGGCCGACGGCTTCTCACTGCGACCGGGACGAACGCGGCCTCCGCTGCCGTCAGCTTCAAGGCGCCGCGTTGTTTCCTCGCGGTGGAACTTTTCTTTTCAGGGCCCTTTTATCCAAACGCCTGTCTGGGCGGAGCTCCTTGAAGACCTAGGTTGGGGTGGAAGGCGCCTGTTGCTGGGAAGGAGCCCGGCGCCTCCGGTCTAACGGCGACATCATTTCTAGAAGGTTCTAACTGCTCGACTGCCGCGGTAACTCAGGTACTGAGTGACGACCACGGAGCCACCGTGAATTTCCTCCGGGAGCTGCGAGGCCCGGCGTGAGTCACTGCGCCCACCGCAGAGCTGCCCTGCAGGCCAGGGCCTGCCCGGAAGGTGCTCTGGGCAGTTCATTGTGCCTTTGACTTTGTTCCTTCGTCTGAAAAGTGGGAATCACAATAATAATGCTTAGGTCACAGTGGCTAGAAAGACAAAATAAATTATTACTGTATTGCTACTTTTTCTTCAAAACTTTTATGCCACCACACCCTTCACTTTGAAAAGACTGGAATCCATGGTACAGAATTATAAAAGAGAAAGTATTGTATTTGGACCTAAGAAACATGTTCTCTGTGTAAAAATATAATAGTTTGGATGTAATGAATGTCAGAAAATACTAACTCTTGAGGAGGGTATAAGGGGACTAAATGCTAATGGAAAAAATATAATAAAAATTTTTAAAGGAAAATACTATTTAAATAAATAAATACATATCTCCCTTTCTCTAAAATTCATATTCTACACTAGTTCTTATTTTCATTATTTTTATTAATAACTTTCTTAATTCAAAATTTATGTTGTAGAAGTGAGGGTGAAGATTCCTCAGTAGAAAAACTCCACAAAACTTGATTTTCGAATAGGCACCTAGTGAAGTCAATCTGGAATTTGAGAACTGGTTTTGTAACTGAAACTCAGGCTCGACTGCCTGTCCCGGTGAAAGCCGGGCTCCGGAGACAGGTGCTGGTGCGGAAGGAAGGGGTGTGTCAGGGGCAGGGAGACTGGTGGCGGAGTCCTGCCCAGAGACCACCCCGCTTGCGGCTCGAGGCCCGGCTCTCACAGGGATGAGCGGCGGCCTTTCTTCTATCCACTCATCACTCCGGCCTTTGGGGTTCAGGGTGAGACCCTCCCCGCTCCCCGCTGCGCTCTCTTGACCAATGGGGGTGACTTGCCACACTCCCTGACTTTCTACAGTGACAGTCTGAGAGTAACTTTTTAAAAAATTAAGAAACTTGGGAATCCTGTAATTACAAAACTAAATACCAAAGCTGCCTCTCTGAGGTTATAGGAAATTACTCAAGAACTTCAAAAACTACCCTGCAGACCATTTCTCCTGGTGAAAGGGGAGCTGCTCATCATCACTCACTTGAGAGGCCCAGGGCGCGGGACCAGCAGGGAGCGCCAGGGTGGTGGCCCCTGCTGGAACCTCAAGCTTCTGCTTGCAGAAGAGAGGGCTTCTTGGCCTGCCGGGGCCCGGGGAGGGGTTTTCCGTGGTACCCGCTTTGTGGGTTTTACATGAGGAGAGAGTGATAAAATGATCAAAGAAAGTATTACTTTATTACTACTGTGGCATTAACTCGACAACGCATATAAATACAGCCAGTTTCTCCAGCAGAGGTCCCACGTGCCTGCCAGTGAAACCGCGGATTAGGACCGCGCAGAAAACTCGTACAGGCTCCTGGGAAGCCAGCTCCGACGTGCCCCCCGGACACCCGCCTTTGCCTGCTTGGTGCCAGGACAGCGAGGCCGGAGAGTGGCGGCGGTGGAAGCCAGAGTCGTTCACGAGCGTATGAAATGTTAAGCTCAGGGCCCAACTGTTCCTTGTGCACGAGTGTCCCTGTGTGTCAGACTCACCCGAGCTGCTGGAGCTAAAGGCGGTCACTTCGCGGGGTCCACGCCGGCGGGCTGAGCGGCTGCTGCTTTCCTGGTTGCAACGGTGGTGCTCCAGAGTGGGAGGGGGGACAGGGACGGGGACAGATATCCAGGAGGCCCCGCTGGCTCCTCCAGATCAAACTTCCCCTTCCATCACGTTTTCCTTGATCTTCTGAAGGAAAGACTTCGTTGCCTCTCATGTGCCCGAAGTCCCCCGCCGAGGAGCCCCACGTCCTGCCCGCTCACCAGCTCGCCCCCTCTGGATGTCTGCACTCGCTGCAGGGCTTCCTCTGTTGGTGCGCCCCCACACACACACACAGACCCCTGCCCCCCGCCGGCCTCCCTGCTCACACCCCTAACACCTTCATGCACTTCAGTGTGTGGGAATCTGGTATTCTATGCCTTTTTATTATTTACTGATTCTCCTCCGGCTACTCTGTGCCACGCACTCCTCCGGGTTAGAACTCCTCTGGTTAGAAAGTAGCAAACACATCAAACAGGAGCCCTGGTCTCCTGGCAACACGGTGCTGTTCCACCGTGCTGGAAATGCAGGGACGACGTGGCCTGTGGGTCCTGCGTCTGCGGCCTCCTGTGAGGCCGAGGGAAGCTGGACGTGGAGTGAAAAGTTAAAGTGTTCAGTAGCGGGACTGTGCACCTCAGCAAACGGGGCCACAAGACACTCCTGCCCGCCGCCTGCCCTCATGTCGCCCTGGGGACCCTGGGCCGTGGGAGCGGAAGAGGGAACAGAGCTGGAATTCTGGAAAGTGCTCTTACGACGAGAATATGAACATCTCTCTTCACCCAACCCAGCAGAGTCGCTAGCGCGTGACATGCAAAGGCAACTAGAAAGAGCTGAGTTCAAATTCCGTTTGGGCTCAGGGACCCTCCTTTGACTCAATTTCTTCATCTTCAAAATGAAGGAAGGCACTGGTGCCTCCTCTAGGCGCCCCTGCCCCCCT